>VDFB02173792.1:99481-191167 GCA_007258455.2 Sequoia sempervirens
CTCTCTTAGGTCTCTCTCTCTCTCAAACCTCTCCCTCTTAACCCCCTCTCCCTCTCCCTCTCTCTCTCTCAACCCTCTCCCTCCTACCCCCTCTCCCTCTATTAGGTCTCTCTATCTCCCTCTCTCAACCCTCTCCCTCCTACCCCCTATTAGAACTGTAAAATTTTGAATAATTTCACAAGCTTTTCATATACCTAAGTTTCCATTAAAATCCTCACTATATGCTTAGGGCCTCTCATAATAATATTTTTCTCACATTCTACCCATTTTCATCTGATAAAATCCATCTAGGTCTAAGTATTTCACATAATAGTCCATATTGGCATGAGATTATCAAGGTCTCCCTAACCCATAATGCATTTTTTTTTATATACTTTTGTCATTGCCTATCAAAAAGACCTCAAGGATGTCACAACGATTGAAATTCATACACAGGTGCCTATCATTAGGACATTTTCATTATCTCAGCGACTCAAAAGGATTATTTTTGGCCAGACAAAGACTTTGGGGTGAGGTCTTACCGATTACATTATGTCTCAGTGACTAGCACATAGAGCGATGTATCAACAAGAGTTATGTCTTCAGTATGTGGTCTCACTGAATGGGTCTTGTTTCACCAACCATGTGCACATGGAAATTTTTTGGCCAGACAAGTGGTTATTAGCATGAGGTCTTGGTGAGATCTTATTGTCCCAATGACCACCGATAAGGATATACATCTTGGTGAGAAACTTTTGCATCAGAGAGATGTCTTGGCAAGTGGCTCCAGTCTCGCCAACAATGTGAATGTGCTCTACCAAAGGTTATCAGGGTAAGGTTATACAGTCTTACTAACTCGAATGTCACGCCAATATGTCATTTAATCGGTGAGAAAGCTTATATGTCTCAGTGATAGGAATGCATCATGGGGTATTTCGGTAAGACTAAAGTGCTTTAGAGTAAGGTCTTGGCGAATGCATTGGATCTCGCTAACAAAACACAAAAGGATTCTAATGCTATCCAAACATTCACCGTGACATCTTGTAGTTATATCGAAGTCCCATGTCTCACCAAAAGAAATCCATTCACCCATACGTTTCGCTGTGACCCATGGAGTCAGGGAGACCTCCCATAGACAATACTTAGTCTCTCTGAGATATGTTCTTTAATGTTTGTTCCAGTCACCAAGATATAATCATTCTCACATAGATAAAGCAACATCTCAGTATGACAAAATAGATCTGCAAGATTGTAATACCTCACCCCGATAGCCATTGATATAACTCCCTTGCACTTAGTCGACGAGACTAGAGGCGTTCGGTGAGACCTCACACCAATAGAATATTTTTGTGTTTTGTTGGTGACACCAAATGCATTCACCAAGACCTTTCTCTGATGAAAAATTTCTCACTGATAAGCCCCTTCTATCATTGGTCGGTAAGACATGAATCATTCAGCAAGACCACATACCGAAGACATAACTCTTGGCAATACATCATTCAAAGCTAGTCAATGAGACATAATGAATCGGTAAGACCTCACCCCAAATTCTTTATCTGGATGATATGAATCTTCTGTCACCGAGAGAATATGTATGTTCTACCAATAGGTGCCTGTAGGTAAATTTCGATCGCTGTGACATCCCTGAGGACTTGCCGATAGGAAACAACAAACGTATATTAACAAGAATGCATTATGGGTCGAGGAGAACTTGATAATCTCATGCCGATATGGACTATAATGTAAAATACTCAGACCTAGATGGATTTCTTAGAATTATATGGCCAGAAAGGGGAAAATATGCTCATGGTAGGACTTATTTGGAAAATTATGAGTATGAACAACATGTAAAATATCCATAATTTTACAGTTCTAATAGGTGGAAGAGAGTCAGAGAGAGTGGGAGAAGGTGGAATAGAGTTATTTGAGAGTGGGAGAATGGGAGAGAGTCAGAGAGCATCAGATAGGATGGGAGAGGGTGGGAGAGAGTGTGAGAGTTGGAGAGAGTTAGGAGCATGGGAGAGGGTGGGAGAGAGAGGGAGATAGGTGGGAGAGGGTGGAAGAGGGTGGGAGAGAGGTTGGGAGAGTTGGAGAGAGTCAAAGAGCATGGGAGAGGCGAGAGAGAGTTGGAGAGACTAGGAGGTGGAGAGAGGGTGGGAGGTGTGGAGAGAGGGGAGGGGTGTGAGAGAGTGGGAGAGGGTGGCAAAGAGGGTGGGAAAAAGGGTGAGAGAGTGTGGGAGAGTTGGAGAGACTCAAATAGCATGAGAGAGGGTGGGAGAGAGAGAGGGAGAGAGGGTGTGAGAGGGTGGAAGAGGGTGGGAGAGAGGGTAGGATAAGGTTGGAGAGGGTGCAAGAAGGTGGGAGAGGGTGGGAGAGGGTGGGAAAGAGGGAGAGAGTTCAACCTCTCTCCTACTCCCTCTCCCTCTATAAGGTCTCTCTCTTGAATTCTCCTCCTACTCCCTCTCCTCTGTTATGTATCTCTTCAACCTCTCCTCCTATCTCCTCTCCCTCTCTGTGTCTCTCTCTCCTAACCATCTTCTCCTGTCGTCTCTTCCTCTGTGTGTATCTCTCAACCCTCTCCTACCCCTCTCCTCTTAGATCTCTCTCAACCTCTCACCCCCTCTCCCTTTTAGGTCTCTTCTCTCATTCATTCCTACCTCTCCTCTATTAGATCTCTTCTTCAACTTCCTCCTACCCCTCCCTTTGTAGGTCCTCAACCCTCTCTCTTATGTCTCTCTCTGAAGCCTCTTCCTCCTCCCTCTCCCTAGGTATCTCTCTCCTTCCTACTCAGCCTCCCTCCTTAGGTCTTCAACCCTCTCCACCCCCTCTCCTTTGTTAGTCTCTCAACCCTCTTAGATTTAGAGAGAGTCAGAGTTGGGAGAGGGTGGTTGAGAGCTGATAGTGGGAGAGAGGGGAGAGAGTGGGGAGTGGGAGATGGTGGGAGAGAGTGGGAGAGGGTGGGGAGGGTGAGAGTGTTGAGAGGCTGGGAGAGAGTTGGAGAGAGGGAGAGAGAGGGAGGGAGGAAGGAAGAGAGGGAGAGGGGAGGGGAGAGGGTTGGAGTGGGAGAGAGGGTGGGAGAGTGGGTGGGAGAGTGGTAGATGGTGGGTGAGAGAGTGGGGGAGAGAGGGAGGGAGGGAGGAAGATTGTGAGAGAGAGTGGAAGTGAGTGGGAGAGGGAGGGAGAGAGTAAGAGGGAGTGGGAGAGAGTGTGAGAGGGTGGGAGAAAGTGGGAAAGAGTGGGAGAGAGTGGGATAGAGAGGGAGGGACGGATGGAGAGAGTGGGAGACGGTGGGAGAGAGTGGGAGAGAGAGGGATGGAGAAGGTGGGAGAGAGTGGGAGAGAGTTGGAGAGGGTGGGAGTGTGGGAGAGTGGGAGATAGGGAGGGAGAGAGTGGGAGAGGGTGGAAGAGTGGGAAAGAGTGGCAGAGAGGGTGGAAGAGATTGGGAGAGAGTGGGAGAGGTTGGGAGAGGCTGTGAAAGAGTGGGAGAGAGTGGAAGATAGTAAGAGAGAGTGGGAAAGGGTAGGAGAGAGCGTGGGTGAAGGTGGGAGAGAGTGGGAGAGAGTGGGAGTGAGTATAGAAAAAGAGGGCAAATGAATCTATAAAAAAACCAACTTTCTCATAATGTGAGCGCATTTTGAAGAAGTATAGACATGACCGTTTTAGAAAAATTGAATGAGTTTCATTTTCTTTCTTTTAACATGTAATAATGCGAGTGTGTTATAACATACTCGTATTATGGGCTCGTTGTGTCCAAGCCTTAGGCTTGGCACAAAAAGTTGTAATGCGAGCACGTTATAACACGCTTGCATTATAGCGTGTTCGCGTTATGAGTTTTCAAAACTTTTTTTTGAAAGTGGCCACAAATTTGCTACCCAGCTCCATGCACCTGCCCTTCTACAAGTTGGTCTATGATGAATTGGCCTTTGATTTCTTTCCGCTCCACATATTCAATGTCGTACTCTCATAATATCATCACCCATTTGGTCATTCTTCAAGTGACAATTTCTTTTGACAATAAGTATTTGAGAGGGTCGATTTTGGTGATGAGTTTTATTTTGTGTGCCAACATGTAATTGTTATCACCTGAACTTGCACCCTTGTTGAACCTGATGTTCAACACTTCAGGGTAACATGGGAAGACATCTAAAGATGTGGGTTTCTTGTAAATAGAGGTCAACCTCCGAAGAAGGCCGGCTTCCTTATTGGGTCTTCACCTAAAACTACTAATTTTGAAAGGAAAGGGGAGAAGGATTGCATAAAAATAAAACTAAATCCTATGGTGATACACCAAAATGACAAGGGCAATGAGATACTTTGATTACACTTGGAAACCGATGATGGATATGGTATTACACAACTAGATTCTGTAGATTATGCATACAAACAGGTTTAACATGCACACACTTTCAGGAAGGAAAATAAGATTTTCACAAATTAAAAGCTCGTGTGAAATTAAGTAAACAGAGTTTCTAACCTACATAATACTACCTTTACAAAGGAAGGCATGCTAACATGAGACAAAGCTATAAGGAAAAGAAATATTTCACTAAGTAGCTTAATGAATCGCCTAAAAATGCACAATATTTTGCAAGAACCAGAAGGAAAAATGAACCATCAATGGTAACCAAGGTAATTTTTATATATCACACTCCAAATGAGTTATAGAATCTACATCAGTTGAGAAAGGATTTGAGAAAAAATAACTAACTCCCCAAAATTCATAATCCGAACTACTTTACAAAGAGGCAAACATGCCCTATATACAAAAACATGTCGGCCCCTACCTTAGGGTTACAAAATGAGTCGGTTCTTGAACACGTCGGCCCTAGAAGCACATGGAATAAGTCAATTAGGCATTAAATGTGCATCCCCCCTCCATGTTGGTGAGAGATCACTCCAGGGATGTCTTTAAGATCTTTTACAGCACCCGCATTAACTTTTGGTCTCATGTCTATCTTCTAACCTCCCTGTCGAGCTACTTTGAATGCTCCTGAGCTCAAAGTAGATCCATGTTGCACATTTTATTGATCCTCCTCTCATCGGTCAAACTGCCATGAATCTTCCTATCGCTCACTCTGATTGGTTGAACAAATGCTTCATGGAGGAGCTAGATGGTCAAAGGTCATCAGATTGAAACGCATGTCAGCAAGAGGTCACAACAGGATCCATTAGTCATACTGATATCCCCTCTCCCATCGGCAATTTGATTGCTATCGGCAACACACAACTCTTTTGGTAGGACCCCATAGCAAGCTCCCTACCTCTCCCCAAGCTTACTTAATTTCAGTAATACCCTATTAGGTCGATGAGACCCTAGAAAACACATTCAATGTTCAACAAGACATTCAGATTTCAGAAAAAAAAAAATTGTAGAACTTTGTTCTTTCACCAATGCCACTTTACTTCAGCAAAAATCCACCTTGTCGGTGAGACTTTTCCCCTTCGGCCAAACCTCATGGTGAAAATGCTTCCTTTCTGGTGTCAAGACCTCCTTGAGTCAGTAAGACATCTTTCTGAGCTCTTCAATATTTTCCAAGCTTGGATACTTCAGCGGAGTCAGAGTCGGGATGAGAATCAAAATGGGGCTAGAGTTGGAATGGGATGGAAGCAAACAGATGAAACCAGGCAGAATCGGGATTGGGACCAAAACCGTCCCTCAAACTTTCCTCAAGTTTCAGGTTTGGATTTCGACCCGGCCCCACCCCTGACAAACACAAGAGAAGACAAAGGAAAGGAAGAGAAGAAAAAAGACTAACAGGAGAAAGCACCCCGTAGACCAAAACTCAAAAATAAAGGGAAAAGAACAAGACTGATGGAATCGAGACCGAGACGGAACCAGAACCTGGAACCTCAGAAATGTTTCATAGTGTGGTTCAAGTTCCATTTCTGAGTCAGCCTAAACAAAACCAAAAATGTGCAAGACAAAACAAAAGAGGCAGAACTGGGACCGGGAATGGAACAGAATACACAATTTGGAAGGAATTCCAAGTTCAGGATCAGTCCTAATTCCGAGTCCACCAGAACAAAGAAAAATCCCCAAAAGGAAGCAAGGCGGGATCAGAACCAAAACCGATCCTGGGAAAAACACAGCAGGAGTGGGCTCAGAAAAAAATCCGCCACTGAAACTTTCCTCAAGTTTGAAGTTTCTGTCTCAAACCTGCCTCCGAGAACACAAGGATTATGAAAGGAGGCACAAAAAAGGAAGGAAAAGAAGGGGAGGAAACACCCCCCAACGACAAAAAAGAGAATAAAGGAAAAACATACAAACAAGCCCGGCAGATCCGGGACTAGGATAAGACTGAAACTTGGAACTTCAGAAAAGTTTCATAGCGTGGTTCTAGTCTGGTTTTGCCTTCTATAGAACAAAAGAAAAAGAGCACAAGGAAAACAAAATAGAGGAAAAAAAGGGGGGAAAACAAGGCAAAGACGCAAAATGAAGACCCACCCAAAACTAAACACCAGCACGCTGGGCTCAACCCTTGTGGGAGCCACATTTAATCCACATGTCGAATCAAAACAAAACCCTCCCCGTAGCTGCACAAGAAGCAAACCAGTTAGAAAAAAGTAACCATGGGGCAAGTGTTCCTCCATTTAGTCTTCAAGAACACCTGAAAGCACGGGTTGCCCTACTTGATTGAGCCTATAGGTGAAAATTGGGTAACATTCTGGCAACCTCAACGAGATGTTTGTCTATTAAACATGCAGACCAGTAGCCTAGGACTATCCATTGGGCACAGAGTCATTGGGAAAACTCAAAAATAGACTTGGAGTAGCCTTGTGCATGGATGTAACTCACTTGAGACTCATAGAAGCAGATCAAGACACTGGAAACTTATTGAAAACAGGAAAAAAAAATTGAAGTGAAACTATTTAACTGTGCTGGAACAACAATTAGGGAGTTGAAAAACTGCGACTAAACCTACCCTACACTAACCAGTAAGAAATTGGTCAAACAAAACCATTTATAGGATGACTAAAATAGCTTCCCATTCTTCTCAATATGTAGTGACTGGCATGTTTAAGGATAGCTAAGTAAAAATGGGACACGGGAAGATACCTAACAAGATGATGCACTGCTTCTTGAAAGAGGTGAAAATTTTCACTTACCTCATTAAATAATTCATATGTATTTTCAATTAGAGGAGGATAAGTAAACTTCACATACTCGTGTTTGGCTATCAGTGCATCTTGGATATCCTCTTTCATTGTACCTTCATATATGGGTGCCTCATTGGACTCCATCTGGGTTAAGTACCTGATTGGACAACCTCTGGTAAGGGAAAAGCTTGAACTTTCCTTGCTGGCCTCTTGTTGATCTCTAAAAACTTCATCTTTTCCTTGAAAAGATGTTGATTGGAGGTAATATGCAGGTTGTTCATTGGCTACTACAGTTTGATCTTCTTGACAGATTCGACCATTATTGTCTATAAGAGTATCAGTTGTTCTTTCTTTCAGCTCCGCAATGAAAAAGGAGTGTTGGTTCTTTTCATCATGTATAATAGTCTCTGAAAAGAAACCATTAATTCTTTCAATGGTCGTATCTTCTTGTCTAAGGAGCTGATATCCCTGTTGGATAACTAAAAAAAAATCTTCAAAATATTGTTCCTTATGCTCTTCGTTCATGATAGAATACACCTCTTCCTCAACAAAGTGGGGCAGCTCATTAAATAAGTTCATAGGCTGCAAGGCATTATCTTCTACAACTTTTTCAATAGTCTCACTGACTTGAATGGGTTGATCACATGCTTCCCTTTCATATGATGCTAGCTCATCATCTATGTTAGAACAAAAAGCTTCTATGATATCATCTAACTCATAATTTTGCATTGAATCTAGATGAGTTTCATCATTTAGTTGCTCCATACCAGGCATAGATGCTATCATGCATGTGAGATCTTCATCTTCATCAAAAAATTGAAGAAGTTTGTCGAACAAGTTAGAAATATTCTCTGGCTATCCCAAATCAACTGATAAATCAAGAACCTGCATGCTCTCTTGAAGAAAAGTATCTGGTTAAGATTTAGGATTTTCTTCCAAGTCTAATGCTCCACAGTCTTGCTGACTGTCATCAATCGAAAACTACCTAAATGGCTTGATGTCTTCTAGTTGTTCTAAAACTGTAACCTCACAAGATCCTTCCATTTGAGGAAAATCTTCAGTTAGTTTTGAGCTTTGAGAAGAAGCAATCTGCTTGAAGCTTGAAACTAAAAACACATGCTCCTCCAACTTAGCAATTTCATCATAGTTTTCCATGCTAGATTCACCCTATCTAAAACTTGGAACTTTGTACTTTGAGGCCCCCTCCTTCATAGGTAGTTGGGGTTCTATCCTATGAGCTTGTACAAGTAAGTGTTCCATCTGCTCATCCTTAGCTGCAACACTTTGCTCTTTGAAACTCCCCTCAAGCTGCCTCTTTTGAAACTCCTCCATTAATTGGTGTTGATAATCTAAGTAAGCTTGAGTATTCTGCACTTGAGCATACAACAACTTCATTTTTCCTTCTTTAGTAGCTATTTCTTGTTTAAGGTCTCCCTCAAACTGGGTTCTTTCAGCCACTCTTTCTTGATCATAAAAGTAGACTTGTTTAGCCATTTCTTGTTGTTGCATAATGGTACCTTTCTGCACCTTGATATCAACCAACATCCTAGATAGGCATGCAAGCACCTTACTAACATCATTAATTGTCATATTGTAAATACCTTGACTTAGATCCCACAATGTATGGTCAATCTATTGGAGCAGGTCTAATATGTTCTGGTATGGATGTTTTTGAGGCTGATTATATAAATAATCATACTGGTTAACATTAGAAACCTCCTCTTTGGGTTGACTTTGATCAAATATGGATTGAAACAAAGGCTAAACTGGAGTGGGAGGGTGGGAAACATGATGAAAATGCTGATTAGTTGTCACTGCAAGAGAAAATGGGCTAAAACCAACACTAGGGTTGGTTGAATGCGATTGATAAGGTGTAGGAGCAACATACTCATGATGTGGAGGGTATTAGCAAGCATTTTCATGAATATTGGACATCTTTTCATTGAAAGAGCTAGAATCTCATAACTAACAGATTCTTATGAGACATACCAACACTTGTGCCTATGAAACCAGAAGATTTGAGCTTGAAGTCGCCAGGTGTTGTTCGAACTGCCTCCAAAGGTTGAATGATACTAAGGTAAACACCAAATCCCTCAGTATATTGAATTTCTTATTAATGCACTAGCTTTTATGCTACTTCCCAAACTCAAAGTTACCATATATGCTTAAAAATGACCTCTAAATGGCTATTAGCTCACTGTTAGCATATCAAAATAGCAAGACTTATGAATTTTACTTCTGACTGCATCCCACTAGGTGTTCCAAAAACTATTATCACCAGAAATTGCACCCTTGTTGAACCCGATGTTCAACACTTTAGGGTAACATGGGAAGACCTCTAAAGATGTGGGTTTCTTGTAAACAAAGGTCAACCTCCAGAGAAGGCCGGCTTCCTTGTTGGGTCATCACTTAAAACTACTAATTTTGAAAGGAAAAGGGAGAAGGAGTGCGTAAAAATAAAACTAAATCCTATGGTGATACACCAAAATGACAAGAGCAATGAGATACTTTGATTACACTTGAAAACTGATGATGGATATGGTACTGCACAACTAGATTCTGTAGATTATGCATACGAATAGGTTTAACATGCACACACTTTCAGGAAGGAAAATCAAATTTTCACAAATTAAAAGCTCATGTGAAATTAAGTAAACACAGTTTGTAACGTACATAATACTACCTTTACAATGGAAGGAATGCTAACATGAGACAAAGCTATAAGGAAAAGAAATATTTCACTAAGTAGTTTGATGAATCACCTAAAAATGCATAATATTTTGCAAGAACTAGAAGGAAAAATGAACCATCAATGGTAACCAAGGTAAATTTTATATATCACACTCCAAATGAGTTACAAAATCTACATCAGTTGAGAAAGGATTTGAGAAAAAATCACTAACTCCCCAAAATGCATAATCCAAACTACTTTACAAAGAGGCAAAAATGCCCTATATACAAAAAGATGTTAGCCCCTACCTTAGGGTTACGAAATGAGTTGGTTCCTGAACACATTAGCCCTAGAAGCACTTGGAATAAGTCAATGAGGCATTAAATGGGCATCCCCCCTACATGTTGGTGAGAGATAGCTCCAGGGATGTCTTTTAGATCTTTTACCGTGCCCACATTAACTTCTTGTCTCATCTCTATCTTCTAACCTCCCTATCGAGCTGCTTTGAATGCTCCTAAGCTCATAGCAGATCCACGTCACACATTATGTTGATCCTCCTATCATCATTCAAACTTCCACGACTCTTCCTTCCGCTCGCTCTAATTGGTTGAACAAATGCTTCATGGGGGAGCCAGAAGTTCAAAGGTCATCAGATTGAAATGCATGTCAGCAAGAGGTCACAACGGGCTCCATTAGTCATACCGATATCCCCTCTCCCGTGGGCAAGTTGATTACTATTGACAAGACACAACTCTTTTGGCAGGACCCCATAGCAAGCTCCATGCCTCTCCCTGAGCTTACTTCATTTTGGTAAGACCCTATCGGGTTGGCAAGACCCTAGCAAACACATTCAATGTTCAACAAGACATTCAGCTTTTAGCAAAACCTTTTGTCAAACTTCATTCTTTCGCCAATGCCGCTTTACTTCGGCACAAATCCACCCTGTCGGTGAGACTTTTCCCCTTTGCCCAAACCTCAAGGAAAAAATGCTTCCTTTCTAGTGTCAAGACCTCCTTAAATCGGTAAGACATCTTCCTGAGCTCTTCAATGTTTTCTGAGCTTGGATCCATTGGTGGAGTTAGAGTCAGGATGAGAATCAAAATGGGGCCGGAGTTAGAATAGGGTGGAAGCAAATAGACGAAACCGGGCAGAAACGGGATCGGGACCAAAACCGCCCCTAAAACTTTCCTCAAGTTTTAGTTTCAAATTCTGACCCAGCCCCGCCCCTGACAAACACAAGAGAATACGAAGGAAAGGAAGAGAAGGAAAAAGATGAATGGGAGAAAGCACCCCCCAGACCAAAACTTGAAAATAAAGGGAAAAGAACAAGACTGGCAGAACCAGGACCAGGATGGAACTAGAACCTGGAACCTCAAAAAAGTTTCATAGTGTGGTTCCACTTCCAGTTCCAGTTATGGGTCCGCCTGAATAAAACCAAAGACGCGAAAGACAAAACAAAAGAGGCGGAACCGAGACTGGGAATGGAATGGAATACAAAACTTGGAAGGAATTCCAAGTTCAGAATCGATCTCGATTCCGGGTCCGCCGGAACAAAGAAAAAGCCCCAAAAGGAAGCAAGGCAGGATCAGAACCAAAAGCGATCCTGGGCAAAACACAGTGGGAGTGGGGTCAGAAACAAATCTGCCCCTAAAACTTTCCTCAAGTTTCAAGTTCGGATTACATCCCAAAACTGCCTCCGACAACACAAGGATTATGAAAGGAGGGACGAAAAAGGAAGGAAAAGAAGGGGAGGAAACACCCCTCGACCATAGAAAAGAGAATAAAGGAAAAACAAACAAACAGGCCCGGTGGAGCCAGGACCGGGACGAGACCGAAACATGAAACTTCAAAAAAAATTCATAGCGTGGTTCCAGTTTGGTTCCGCCTCCAACAGAACAAAAGAAAAAGAGCACAAGGAAAAAAAATAGAGAAAAAAAGGGGGGAAAACAAGGGAAAGACACAAGATGAAGACCCACCCAAAACTGAACACCAGCACACTGGGCTCAACCCTTGTGGGAGCCACATTTAATCCACGTGCCAAATCAAAACAAAACCCTCCCCGCAGCTGCACAAGAAGCAAACCAGTTAGAAAAAAGTAACCCTGGGGCAAGTATTCCTCCATTTTGTCTTTGAGAACACCTGAAAGCACAGGTTTCCCTACTTGATTGAGTCTATAGGTGAAAAATGGGTAACAGTAATGTCTAAATTTTTGTGATGCAAACACTACTACTAAACATGCTTTCTCAATGACTGAATAGTTTAGCTCATTCCCAGCCATTTTTTTGCTGATGTAATAGATGGCCCTTTTTGTTCCATTTACGTCATGCTAAGCTAGGAGAGCTCCAAGGGCTGCTGCTATTGCTAACACATAGAGAATTAATGGTTTTCTTGGGATTGGTGGCATTAGGACTGGTGGTGTAAGTAAATTTTTTTTTTTTTATTGAATGCCTCTTCACACTTGTTATCCTATTTTTCCATTACTCCCTTGTGAAGTAGGTGAGAGTATGGGTTTTGTTTGTCTACCAGCTATGCTATGAATCTTCAAATGGATTGAAGCCTTCCTTGGAGACCTCTCAATTGCTTTAATATTTTTGGTGCCTCCATCTCAAGGATTGCTTTTACCTTTGCAGGATCTACCTCGATACCTCTCATTGACACTATATATCTATCAAATTTCCTGATTGTATGCCGAAAACACACTTCTTTGGGTTTAAACTAACTTTGTACTCCTCCAACCTGTCAAAAATGGCACTTAGGGTTGCTATGTGATCCTTTCTCCTTTTGGATTTGGCTCAAATTTCATCAACATAATCTTTGACAGTCTTATGGATCATGTCATGGAAGATTAAGGTCATGGCCCTTTGGTATGTTGCTCCTGCATTCTTCAAGCTGAATGGCATCATATTCCATCAGTAAGTTCCCCATGGACAAGTGAAGGCTATTTTGTGTTGGTCTTCTTTAGCAATCATTATTTGGTTATAACCTGAGAAACCATCCATCAAGGAAATAATTTCATGTCCCGCCATCATGTCTACAATCATGTCAATATTGGGCTACCAGAAATCATCTTTCAGACATGCTTTGTTCAAGTCTCTAAAGTCTGTGTAGATTCTGATGCTCCTATTGGGTTTTGAGATGAGCACCAAGTTTGACACCCATTCTGGATGATCTATTAGTCGAATGAATCCTACATCTAATAGCTTTTTAATTCCATTTTTACTAGCAGGGCAATCTGAGGGTGAATTTTCCTAAGTTTTTGTCTAACGGGCTTTGATTTAGGATATACTGCTAGATGATGAACTACAACTTTGAGATCAAGCCCTGGCATATCTGCATAGCTCCATGGGTATGTGCAGGATCATGGTGCAACAAAAAGTGGCAATATTTGTAGGGTATGTGGCTGACGACTTTTTTTTCACCCAAAATTAATGAAACGAAAAGGGTTTTTAGAGGAGATTCTCAGCTTTCCAAAAATATAAATTATGATTTAATTTGAATTTAATAAATAATTATTATTCATTTTCTATTAGAATTACAACTAAAGTCTGATCGATAGGCTAATTGAAAAACATCTATAACTTTCAAATGGTATCATATTTTTGAATCCAAAACATGCGTCACATTCTATGCTTCACATACTATAGGTTTAAAAAAAAAAAAATTAAATTTCATGAAGTTTTGACCAAGTTAAGGTGGTCGACAGATGAGTTTATATTTTTAAAAGTTGTAATAAAAATTCATAATTAATTATTTACTTGGAAAAAATTACAAAAAAATATGCATCACATCCGGACATGAGTCCTCTACTTATATATAAAATCTTACAAAAAAATATTATCATTTTATTATGGTTAGGGTGGTCAGACAGACACCTACTTCTTATTTTTCCCCTAAAATTTAAGTACTACTGCATTGAAATTTCAAATTTTCACCAAATAGATTTTATTTATTTTTAAATAAACCTACTATTTTAGAAACTACATTCAATTTTCTACAAATTCTATTCTTACATATTTTTTAAATAATATAGATAACTTATTCAAATATTTACGTGAAGTTGCCTAACACTGATTTTTCTGAATTTTTTGCCACTTAAGGGATTATTTTTTGCATGATGATCCTGCACATACCCCCATGCAAAGTTTATTTTTCTCTCTCTTAGGAAAGCTGCTAGGAGCTCTTGTTCCTCTAATAGTAATGACTCCACATAGAATGTGATGTGTGGGTTTTCCACTATTCCTAGATTGACTAGATTGCATTTTTCTACTAGGACTGCTGATTTTTCTTGATGAAGAGCTCTGAAAGGAAGATTCAATCCCCCATCCTCAAGCACCTCAGAGAGTTTTTCACCTTTGGATGTGTCCTTTCTTTTTAATTTTTTCTAGTCAAAGAGTGCCACAATGTGGTTTTCACTCAAGGACTTAGATACTATTCTCAACTTTTCACTTTTGTGACAGAGGGATTCAATCATTTCCCAATAATAGGCATGTGTATCTAGCTCAATTATGAACCCTAGTTTGTGATCCCCACATGGAATGTTATCCCACAGTTGCATGAATTCTGAGAGCCCCTTATCATTTTCAAATGTATCAAGAATTGGTGCTCCTCGTTGGTCATAGTCGATGAGCTGGGGGTATACTAGGCAGATTTCATGATTTTGATGGTCTGATTCAAAGTATAAGGTGTTAATCATGAAAAGAGCGGTATCCTCATAAAGCCTACATAGGTTGGTTATGGGATCCTCGTCATCACTACTACTACATACATCAGTTATATCAAATGTGAAGTTGTCTATGACTCGACCTATAGATACTGGTAAGCATAGTTTTGCTGTGGTTTGCTATGGAGGATTATTGACCTTTCTAACTAGAGGACTTCGACCACATATGGTTATACTCAGAGGGGTACATCCAAGACCAAGATTTATCATTCGCATCTCTAGAATGATAGGTATTATAAGCCCATTGTCATTTTTTCCAAGTCTTTGATTTCTGTCATAGCCCATTGCGAGCATCATTTGTAGACCCTTGCTTCTATCATCCATTGGTAAATCAGCTACTGGTCTCTCATCTTGGTATAGGATATGAGATGGATTCACATCGATAAATTTTCAGCCAAGATCTCCCCAACTTGTAAAGTTGGGATCCTCTTCAAGAGACATTTGAGATGTGGAGGCTTCATTTTCTTGTGGACGTCCCCATGATCTAGGAGATTGTGGTAACTTGCCTACTACAAAATAATTTTTAGGGAGCTTTTAGTTTCCACAACCATTATCTTGGATGATGACCTTAATGTCAGAGATGGTGGGAATGGCAGGAGTGGTGGGTGTCTCTGTCGCAGAAGTGGAAGCGAGGGTGGCGGGATCAATGTATGGTGTAGATGGGCCTTCATCATTTTTTGGTACTTGGGGAATTTTATAGTACTTTGCTTCAAGGCTTTTGAAAAAGGAGAAGGGTTTGGGATCTCCATGGATGGTGACTTCTTGTCCCTCATATGTGAATTTAACACATTGATGGAAAGTCAATGCTACTACTTGCATTGCGTGAATCCATGGACATCCGAGGAGGATGTTATACAGTAAGTCGAGGTCCAAGACCTGACAAGTGGTGTCCATGATAGTCGGCCCTACTTGAATATGAATTTTTATCGTGCCTTGGGACACTCTTTCTTGATCATCATATGCTCTTATTGTGATACCCTTTCCTTTTATAATAGAATTCTCTAAGATTTTTAATTATTTAATGAGCTTGAGAGATCAAATATTCAAGCCTGCACCTCCATCCACCAAGACCCTTTTGACTTTGCTTTTCTGTACTAGTACTTCTAAGTGGAGTGCATGGTTACGAGATGGTTGGGTAGGAAAATATTGGTTGGAGAATGTGAGGAGATTTGGTGTAATGATATTTCTGACCATAGCTTGGAATTGTTCCACATCAAGATCTGCAGGGACAGTAGATGAAGCCAATGATTCCTCGAGGATTTTCTTACGGGAAGATGAGATTTTTAGTAACTCCATTATGGAAATTTGTGTTGGCACTCTTTTGAGCTGATCAAGGAAATTATGGCCATTGGGGACAAATCTAGGTGCAGGGATTCTGCTTGGCTGGGATGATCCTACGATGGTAACTTTGTCACCTCTTGTCATGACTCCACAATTGGCATGGGCTCCTTTGATAGTGATGGTAGTGTAGTAGTCATCCAAAGATACAACGACATGGTCATACACATAATTTACATTCAGGAAGGTTTCTTTCTCCTTATCCTTGTTATTATTCCCTTTATTCCCATGGTTAGGCATCAAATGCATGTATATCTTAATGTTTTGGTTTCCTATTAGTTGTTCCATGTTTATAATTCTTTAATCGATGAGATCTTGAACTATGTTTTTTAACCTCATACAATTGTTCGTGGTATGCTCTTTGATTTTATGGAAGTCACACAGTTGAGTCTCATTATACCAAGGGGGTTTCACATCTGGTTCTTGGTAATTCTTACAGGTGGGAGCCTTAATGAGTTTTTTGTTTATCAACTTCTTCATGATGACATCAAGTGGTTCCCCTAAAGTGGTGTATTTTTGCTTGGGGTAGTTTTTATTTTGTTGGGGTGGTCCCCTTTGATCATTGACATTATTAATTGCTTGATTGTTGTTTGGTTGTTGTGTTAGTTGATGATTTTTTGGGTGTTGGATTTGGATTTGTAGTGCGGGTGTATTTTGGCAAGGGGCACTAATGACAACTTTGGCATCAACAACACCATCATTTTTAATGTTTTTGTTTCTTGCCCACATGCAGGGTTTGTCATTGTAACTGGTGGGTGGGTAGTTGTTTTGTTGTTTGGGGTACAAAGTTGATCCCACAGGTTGTGTCATAAGGGCTCATTTGATGTTGAGCGCCTTGGAGATCAACTGGTCATTCGTGGTAATCCCTTATACCTTGAGATGGAATTCCAAGAGTCCGTCAAGGTTGGATATGATGGTGCATACTTGTTGTTCCTTGGGCATGACCCATTTACTCCGATTGGCCTTGGATCACCATCGTTGTAAGAATGAAGCAAATGATTCATTTTTACCTTGTTTCGGAGCTAAGAGTTCTTCTAGACTAACATCCATTGCAATATTACATGCATAGTTTTTAATGAATGCATCTAAAATTTCTTGGAATGTTTTGATGCCTATAGGTAGGCATGAGAACCATTCCATAGTGTGGCAAACCAAACTCTTAGGAAATAGTCACATCAGATAGGTATCGTCATGTGCGACTTCCATGCAATGTACCTGGAATTCCCTGATGTGATTTTTAGGGTTTCCCATCCCACGATACTTGTCAAACTTGTGGATCTCAAATCCCTTTAGGAATGGTTTCATCACAAGGCTCCTGTCAAATGGATAGGGACATAAGTTGCTTGGTGTTTTTGTGGTTCGCCCTGATTGAAGATCGAGCACTTGTTGCGAGAGAAACCTAATTTGTGTCGTTATGTCATTTTGTGGATCAGGGGGTGAGATGAAGGTATTTTGGGGTGTTTCAATTGTGGGTTGGATGGGTGGGTTGGTTGGTGTGTTATTTGATGGCATTTGCACATTATGTCAAACCATGAATGCTTGCACTTGTTGTTGTATGAACAATGCTTGTTGTTGGTCTTGTTGTTGTTATGTTAGGATTTCCTATTGTTGAGCCTATTACTGTGCTTGTTTTTGTTTCAACAACGCCTGTTGTTGGGATTCCAATTGGGTTGTTTCTTGCTGCTCTTGATATTGTTTTATTGCTTGTTGATATGCTTGTAGTTGTTTTACTTGTCTTTGTGCTTGTGCCTGTGCTTGAGCTTGTGCTAGGGCTTTAGCTTGAGCTTGTGCTTGCACTTGAGCTTGAGCTTGTGCTTGTGTAGCTTGTGCAGCTTGTTGTTGTTGATGTAAGAATGCTTGGGCTTGTGCAGCCTGTTGTGATTGTAATGCGGCTATGGCTACTTGGGCAGTTTTTTGTTTTTTCACTTGCAGGAATCCCTTTTAATAAGTAGCTTGTTGAGTTGCTTGTAATTCCATGTTGTATTGGCTTGATATGCTGGAAGTTGGTGGTAGTGGATTCAGAATGGTTCTTGTGGTCATGGTGAAAGGTGTCATTATGTTAGTGATTGGGGTTTGAGTGGTAGATGGTGTGATTGACTTGATTGGTCCTTGAGAGACCATGTTTTGAGATATTATGGGGGTGGTTAGTGATGTTGTGATTGCTTGTGTATTTGTCATTTGTTGTTGCAATGTCGATGACAAGTTTTGCATGATGTTTTGATTGATATTCAAGATGTTGGTTTGATTGATACTTAGTAAAGGGGGAATACCTAAGCCAAGGAGTGGTGTGGATGATGATGGAAATGGCAGAAGTGGTGGAAATTTGAGGGGTGTGATTTCTTGAGAAAATGGTGTAGTTTCAAAAATGCCCCCTAGTTTGAATGTGTCCTCCTCGCCTTGTGAGGTTATGGGGAGAGAGGTTTGGTCTATTGCACAAAATGATGATGATGATGGGTCATTCCAAGGATTATGAAAGGTGAGAGGAAAATATGTATGCAATGGATTTAGGGGTACGATTTTTTCCAAAAAGGTGTTTGCATCCAAGTCCTGATTATTGACAAGATGGTGCATTTGAATAGCATTAAGAAATGCATTTCCCTTATTAACATTAGGTTGAGTTGGAGCAAAAGATGTTGTGATTTGTGGTATGTTTTGAGTGATATTTTGGGATGGGGGTGTAGATGAAATGGGGATGGTGGATGAGATTAGGGGTGTGATCCCAAAAGATGTCTCCATAATAGTGCTCACATCGAAATCAGAAGGGATTTTAGCCCCTTGTTTTGCTAATTCGAGCATGTATAGTGAACGGTTGAGTCTCATCATGATATTGACAATTTTATGGTTTTCTAGATTTTGAAGCATTTCAGTGATTTCCTCATGTGACATTCCAAAGGGGTTATTGGTAAGATCCTCCATTTGGACACCTTCCTCTTGATGGTCTTGCGAAGATGTAGGAAGGTTAATAGTGATATTTCTAGACCTAATGGGCTTCATTTCAGGAGTGGTTTGACTTAAGTCACTTGTAGTAGATGTTTCTTTGTTGGCTTCCATGTTCCTCTTTTGTTGTGATCTAGTTTGCACCGTAAAATAGGGATCAATCTTCAAGAATGCAGAAAGTGAATTCTTTAATCCTTTGGATTGATCTATCTTTAGGTACAAAAGAGAAATTTTTGGATGATTTAAGGATCAAAGGGTGATAATGATATGGATGCAAAATGGATGTTTGATGGATGAGTGGAACTCTTGCGAGAATCTTGAAGGGGTATGTTAAACTTTAGGACTTGATTTAGGATTGATTTGTTTCAGATTCAAATTTTGGTGGACTGATTAACTCTAAGATTGGATGTTTTCCTAGAGTTAAATCATTCACAAGATGATAATTTTTCTAGGTGTGAGAAGAAGGGTTCATCTAAACACTCCTATCCAAACAAGATGATATTGATAATGAACTACTAAAATCCCAAGATGTTGGATGTTATCAAGGGATGAATTCGTTCATAGTTTTGATAATTTGATCAAATATGTGTAGAAGGATGCATCAACACACATCCAATCAAACAAGGTGATTTTGGATTGATTTCAATATGCTTTTCCCAAAGTTTAACATAAAGGATTTTTCCAAGATTTTTGAAGAGTTGTTGATGAGATGATATTTAGTTTTGATGTCCAAGGATGGATAAAAGTTTGATTTTGATCCTAGGATGTTTCTAAAAAGACACTTGTTTACTTAGACCTTGGTATTGAAGAGAAAGCTTTTCTCCAAACAAGATGTGCAAAATCTCTAAAGAGATTTGGGTTTTGACAGTAATAGAACGAGTACAAACCAGGATTGTTTCTTGAAGCCTTTTTGTAAAAGTTAAAAAGCAGTCTTCGTCTGAATTTGTATAGCATTGAGAGACGCTTTTGATGGGATTTCAGACTAAGGGATTTTTCCTTTGGTTTCTTGATCTCGATCTTGCATGAAATCATTGGAGACACATGTGCGGGATCCAATTTTTTTTATTTTTTTTCTTAATGAATTTATTTTACCACAAACACTTTTTGATTAGGTTTTCAAACTATATGTCCAATGTCTCAACTTCTTCTCATTTCACAAGGTATATTATATGAAAATTTGATGAAATTAAGGCAAGGGTTACCTATTGTTTAACTTTAGTAGGAAAATTGAGATGAAAATCCAAGTGCTTAAAAACCTCTAAGGATGAAATCCCAAGGGCAAGAAATAACACATGAATTAGGTCAATTGTATTTTCCTCCTAAAGGGTTTGAAATTTGAGGATGGTGTTAAGTGTTTGTTTTCAAATGTGTTTGAATAAGAAAAGTGTTTTGTAACCAAGAACAAGCACAATATTATGGATATGAAAGACAATATTTGTTGAGTCCCCACTTGGACAAGTCTAGCTACACTTATCTTTAGTGAATGGTTAGATGCTTGACCCCACTGGCTCCCCTCCACGACACTCACTTATACGGGGCAGCCAAGCATCAACACCCATGAAACTCCCGTGGCATGCTTTCCATTTCTACTAAATACTGTAAAAGTGTGGGGTGGCTTCAGAATGACCGTTCTTGCACCAACATATAGATCAAGGATTTTGGAAATTCTAAAACAAGGGTTTTAATTCATACTTTTTGTTCGTGGAGATTGACCCATATGGCAAGAGTCCCTTTACAGATCCATCTTGTCAGATCCAACCACATGATACTGGCGTTTACTCCAATACCCACATTTATATCCTGGTTGGAAATACTCTTGGATTTAGAGTGTTACTGGTTGATTCGTTCCCTTGGGTGAGTACTTTTTCCCCAAGGCAAGCCCTCTAAGATAAACAAAAGTGAGTAAAGACAATATCCGTAACTTGATCAATCTTTGTTAACAACACAAAGAGAGAGAATGTATGCAATAATGCTCTACTCACACTTGCACAATGTTTTTTTCAATTTTAAACCCAAACTGAAGTGTGGAGGTGGTTACTTTATCTCAACCTAAGATCACAAAAAAGGCCTTTTGATTCTCAAGATTGATATAAAGCACGAGAGAAGCACATACGTCCTTTTTGATGATGTTAGTTTAAGTAATAAATCACAAAACCAAGGTTGCACATGTTCATTTTAAATCCACAAAGCAATGATTTTGATTCGTTTTAGAGCACCAAAATGAGATATGAAAGTTGCCTTGTTCAATTTGTTAACCTCAAATGAAATCTAGTCAATTTTCCTAAAGTTCATTTTAACCCCTTTGCAATGATAATGGAAAGCTTTTGAAGTGTTCATTTTAAAGCCCAAAACCAAAGATGAGTTAGCCTCAAATAGAAAATTAAGGCGTATGACGGAATCTCCAAGCATTAAAAAATGCTTTTGAATTTCAATCTTGATATTCAGTTTATTCCCAAGTTCCTTCGAAGATCTCTTGCAAGCTCGAAATGCTCCTCACTTTTCCTTCATTTTCCCTCTTCATTTTCCTTCATCATTTTCCTTCTTCATTTTCCTTCTTCATTTTCCTATTATTAGCATCACAAATAAAAGTTAGGAATGTATTGATAAAAATAGATACAAAATTTATCAATCATTTGAGGAATAAAAATAAAATTGCATTGACCAATGACATGATTTCCTTATGATAAATTTAACTCAATAATAAGTGTCAATAAATTGTTAATTCATGCCCATTTTCATAGAGAAACAAATGATTTTAAAACCTCATATTTTTAATATATAAAACCGCATGTAGTTGTAGAGAAAGACAAATAATACCAATGGTCAAATCTCAAATGATAACTCATGATATGCAACAAAGAACCAAAATAAATAGATTGGAATGGCGAATGTAAGGTATGAAAATGTTTCCCAAGAAATATGTCACACAAGTATACTTATTTTAGCATCAAAACTTCTCACTTCCATCGCACAACTTCACTGCTTGGATAAACAAAAGAAACATTTCAACAAATTTTGTAAAGAATGATCCAATCACATATTTAATTTTTCACCATCCATAGATTTTGTAATGACATGCAGAGAAGTTAGGTGAATAGTTAACATGTTGGGCACATCAAAACAACTTCAAGAAGCTTTTAATGGTTTTTGACTGTCAGACCAAAATAAAATCTACACAATCACCAACAGGCACTTTATAAATCAAATTTGTTCAGTGTATATGGTCATAGTGGACAATCTCTCCATTAAATTGTAGATCATTACTTTAGATTTGAGGCATTTATGCATTAAATGAGATATTGGAAACTAGTCGATATTAGCATACAGTCCAATCATTCTTATAAAAGCAACATGGATTTTAAAAAGACATTATGCCTGTTTTCAGACATAGGCAATTGGAAGCAGCTATCAAATCATGTGACACTTTGGGGAGACAACTAAAATCAGCGAACTATTGCAAATTAAAGAACTATGGTCTCATGGAATACAAATGCTCGATCAAATGTAATTGGTAGGTGTAAATTTGAAAATAACATCAATGCTAATGCAATGGGTAGGTGTGAAGCCACATTCCATAATGATTTCAAAATCTTGGAAAGAAACTTTTACTTCGACTGCAACATTTCTTCAACACCAGCGATAAAGCGTGTAAGATTTAACCATCACCTTAAATATGAAAGGATCTACATTGCAATGGGCACCATGTGGTGAAAATGCTTTCAGTCAAAATTTCCTCTCACTTTTGCTTCTACCTTGGGATGAGAAATAAAATTTTCTACCTTGGGATGAGAAATAAAATTAAGGCATTTTAAAACGTCACTTTGTGCAGATAAAATACATAGACCCTATGATTTTGCAGTCATTCAGAAGTAAGAGTGATGGTTTCAGATCAAGCTATGAGGTAGATTTTGGTTTATCTAAGAGAATCGTCTCAAAGCTAGCGCAACCCAAGAATCCTTCTTCAGCTTTTGGAAAAGAGCATTGGGCATAAAATATTAAGATGTAAATACAATGCTAATGGTCAGTGTGGTGATCGGCATGAAGCATGCATGGTGGTGGCGGATGTGCAAGAGACTATAGAGCTAGATAATGGATCAAAGTTTATACACTGCTATGTTCTAAGTGAAAGCCTAGCCAAGAATACAATCATGAATGAATTGCAAGGGAACAACCAGGAATACATGCAGGAAGAGCCCTTCATTCTTTACGTTTATTTTGGTAGCGAGAATCCTGTAGACATGCAAAATTAACATTATTCATTCAATCAAGTTCATTCATCAAGTAAACCAGGTTTCACATTCATCCATTCATCAGGTAAATCAATTTCAATCTCCTAAAGGTCATCAACTTTATTTAATTTAATCTTATTATTATCACCCTCAGCTAAATAAATCAAATATTTGTTTAACTAAATCTTTATCATCTTTCATCTCCTTTTTGATTTAATCTTTAAATCTAAAGCAAAAAGGTCAAATCACCTAATCCTCTTTTTAATTAACTAAATCAGGATTAAATCTAATCGAATGCTAATCCTAATCACTTGTATTCTCCTGATTTTTCCACTTGCACCAATAAATCAATTTATTGATTTATTAAATCAACATTTTCACTCAACATGGCATCTTCCCTCAAATTTGGATTCAAAAGCAAGTTGAAAGGTACATCCAACAAGGAATTTAATAGGTCTTACATGTCTCTTACATGTCCCTTGCAAAGGTCAAACTAAGCATTAACTCTCAAATTCAAGTTTGAAATATCCCCCTCTTGGGAACATTTCCCAAATCTTGCACATCCCTCAACCTATGGCATGATGACAAGTGGCCTCTTTTTATTGGCCTATTTTTAGTCCCACATTGGTCCCTTTTCAACACTATTAGCATTTGAAAATCTACAAATAGAGATCATCATCCTTGATCCAATCCTCCAAAACTCCACAACTTGCTCCAAAATCACTCAGGTAAAGTCACTCTCTTCAAGAGAACTGATTTTGCCCACCATCACTCCATCATAATCAAGGAATTTCATCATCTAGCTTATCTTAGCAAGGATTGGGAAAGGGATTCCTTCCATAGAAGCACTAATCCACTATGGAATAGATTATTCATTATGCTCATTAGGATTTAAATTAGTTTGTTTTATTGTTATATTTGTAGAGCATAAGGAATTATTTCATAAAGAATGCCATTTTGTTTGCTTTATTTTTATCTAACTTCATGTTGGATGTAGTGATGGGTGGTTGAGATACTTTTGAAGTGATCATAGTGGTTTGTGATATGATGGGTTTGATCGAAGTGATAGGTCTTTGGGAGACCATATTTTGATTTGTCAGGATTGATGTTGTAATTTGATTAGATACCATCTGTTGGTGCGATGTCAATGGTATATTCAAAAGATTTGATGTGATGGTTTAATTGATTTTACGTGGATTGATTTGGATGGACTAATTGGTGCTAGGTAAAGGGGGAAACCCTAAACCAAGGAATGATGTTGATATGGGTAATGGTGGTGGAGACGTCTCTTAACACAATGACTCAACTATTTTCATAAGTGTAGCAATTTGATCTCACCAAATTTGATCTTGATTTCGATCTTGACTCCCTTGATATAGTTGAATTGGTTTTTGTTTAAGCACATTTGGAGTGTGTACTTGTGTTTGATTTTGGACAATGTTCTGATTTCAGATGATGTTCAAATTTGGTATTATGGATTGAAATTGAACATTGTTGATGTTGGGAATCACATTGCCTCATTTTAGGTAACTCTAATCTTGCATGGTATTACCTTGACATGGAGTTGTTAACATCTTGTTTGGATTTTGAAAAATATTCGTATTTTTTGCAACCATATTTATCCCAAAGTTTGTTGGATTAATTTTTTGAAAACTTGTACTTGGTACATTCTTGTTGTTCATTTGAAGGCTCATGCATTGATTGTTCAGTTGGAAAACTTGTAGGTTTGGATTTAGATCTACCATCGAGAAATGTGTTCCATTATTTCATTTGGGCATACTCACACTTGTTGTGCCATTGAAATTTGTAGAAGGTAATGATCCCATGTATGGATTGTATAAGTGTGAGTTTTGATAATCAATTGGCATTGTAAGGCTTTGAAAGTTCAATTGATTTGGATTACTCATGATGTATGGATCAAGTTTGAATTCCATGTTCTCTATGTGTTTTTACCTTGTTACAAAAGTGACCTCTAAGGTTCTTAGGATTAATGATGAGATGAAGGATGAAAGGTGAAAATGATATGGTTGTTGAACATTTAAGAACTTTGGATCAATGCTAGACTTAGGGTTTGATTTTGATTGTTTGATTTGGATGATAAACATGTAAACCCTAAGATGTTGGATGTGATCTTAGGATGAACTTGTTTAAAGGATTTCTGATTTAATTAAATGTATGAGAAAGGATGCATTCCCATACACGTAACTAAACAAGGTGGTTTAGATTTTGAGGATGTACCCAAGTCTAGATAATGATGTTTCCAATGATCTAAAGTTATTTGGTGGGATGGATTTTGATAAGTGTTTGGGATGGGTGAAATGTTTTCTCCTAAATGAACCTAGGAAGGACTTGTTTACAAGACCAAGATAGTGAAGAACATTCCTTTCTCTAAGAATAATTCAAAATCAAAAGACCAAGGTTTGCATGAAAACCATATGACCAAAAGATATCAAGCACACGTGTGGGGTTCAATTTGTTATCTTTTCTTAGTGACCTTGTTTTTAGTACAAACACACTCTTGATTGAATTTTGAATCTAGATGTCTAATGTCTCAGCTTTCCCCTTATTCCGCAAACTATGTTATGCAGAAACCAAGGAAATTTGAGGCAAGAGTTACCTATTGTTGACCTTAGTAGGAGCAAATTGAGATGAAATCCAAATTCTTAGAAGCCTCTAAGGATACGAATCCCAAGGGAAAGCAATAACATGTGAATTTGTTCAAGGATATTTTCCTCTCCTAAAGGGTTTGCAATTTTGATGATTCGTTGAATGTTGGTTTCGATGTTTTGGATCACACACTATGTTTTCAAACTGACTCACAAGCAATATCACACCCTAGTTCAATTGGTACATTTTTCTTGGTGGGCTTGCCTCATTCCCTTCGTAGAAGAGATGATTTTACATGCAACTAAGGAAAGAGTATAAAGGTATCTTAAGAATGAATTCTTAACCTCTATACTTTAACCAAGATCGGACATGGCAAGTAACTTCTTGGAATCTAAGTTCCAATGCACCACTTTGATAAACTCGCTCAATGGATCAATTGGTCACTACAAAAAAAGGGTTCTATTTTGGACTTTTCATTCATGGAGATTGACCCATATGGCGAGAGTCCCCTTTTGAATCCATCTCCTTGGAGCCAACCGTGTGATACTGGCATTTACTCCAATACCTACATTTATATCCCAGTTGGAAATACTCTTGGCTTTAGAGTGTTACTGGTTGAGTCATTCCCTTGGGTGAGTACTTTTTCCCCAAGGAAGGCCCTCTAGGATAGAAAAAAGTGAGTAAACATACTCATATTTCGATCAACCTTCATTTAGAAAAAAAGGGAGAACACATGCAATAGGTTTACTCACACTCGCACAAGATGTTCGATTTTAAAACCCAAATTGAAGTGTGGAGGAAATCTTTTTAACAACTTAATATTGAACAAAGAGAATTTTGATTCTCAAGATCATCATGAGGCACGAGAGAAGTGCATATGCCTTTTAGATGATATTACATTGTGAAAAATATTACAAGACATGAAATGCACATGTTCATTTTAATTTCCAAAGAATTGATGAGTTTTTTTTTTTAAACATCAATATCAAGTGTGAAGTTGCTTATTCAATTTTAGCCCAAATTGAAATCTAGTAAGTGTCTAAGGTTCAATTTTAACCCTTTATAATGAAAAATTGAAGTGTTCTTTTTAGAATCCAAAAATATTTGAGTTGATCTTAAATAGAAAACTAAAGCATAAAATAGAATCCATTTAAAGCATTTAAAAACACTTTATGATCTTCAAATTTGATGCTTAATTCTCTTTAACTCCAAGATTCATTCAAAGATTACTTCTAATTCCTCAACATCATGAGTTCTTCATGCCATCGAAATTACTTCTCCTTCCTATAAGATAAAAAAGACAATAATGTGAGATTAAGTTTACCCAATTAAATTCATTTTTTTTAAGCATTAACTTAAATGATTTCAAATGATGAAGCATTAGTAAGGATCTTCATTCAAAGATTTCAAAGCAAATCTTAACCATAAAAAAATAGTTTTCTAACAAATCTCGAAGCTTCTCTTTCCATTAATTTAACAATCTAATTTTTTGTTTTTCAATAATGATCAGATCTCTTAGGTAAAAGATTTTAAATGTCCACAAAAACCAATGATTCCAACAATCTTAGTTTAGTGGGTAAACTAAAGCAGATTTTTAATCAACCACTAATGTTATGGAATTGAAAACCATTGAGGGTAAATGTATTCAAAATATTTGTAGACTCATCAATACCCAACCAATATATCAAGACAAAAACCATGATCAAGAATTTGTATCTTCAAGATACTACAATGATCTAATGGAAGCTCTCCTATCTATGGAAGATGATCATATCAATGTAGCACATACTCCTCCATCTACCCATGAGATGCTTTCTATGGATGAACACGTAGGTGATCTTCATTCAGAACAGGGTTCCTTTACTCCTAATAGTATTACACAGAAGGAGCAGGTTATTGATTCGTACAGGAAAATAGAGTTGTCAACATTAGGATCAGATATATCCAAAATCCAAACTAAGGACATCATGAATAAAGATATCCAACATTATCCACTCAAGGAAGCAAGTCAAATAAAATAGTATAATTCAAAGTTAGCGGAGCAACAAATTGAAACGTCACCTACGGTGGTCATTTATCAGAGAATTCATTCTAAACAATAGCTCTTAAAATAGGCAGAATCAAGGAACAAAGGTTTCATTACTGCCATACTGGGGGAAACTTCGTCTCAAGCAAACGTCAACATAGGAAGCATGAAGAATCCTTATGATGAAACCGATGTCAATACTACAACCAACCACATCAAGAATCTTCATCCACGAATTGGGACCAACATCAAATGAAGGATGTGAATCAAAGCACAAAGAAATTTATCAAAGCAAAAGAAGCTGAGAAGCAGGAAGGACAAATCAAATACAAATGGATACCAAAGAATACAAAGAAAGATCATCCCTATCAAGCTCCATTAGTCAAAGAAACTATGGGGAAAAATAAAAAAGGGAAAAGCATCCATCAAAGATGTCTGAAAAAGAAAAAGCATGATTTTCAAGTGACATACAAAATGTATCAAGCAGTTGATCCTAATTCTACACACACTTTCATATCCACCCATAATTTCTCATCTTCCCAAGTTTGGAGAGTCAAAGATTCCAAGCTGTCAACCAACCCATCTTTTATGATCCCTAAACACACTCCATCCATGCCTCCACTCATAATATCCAATTCTCATATTAACCATGTATTGGCAATGACCCTTCATCATAAGGATTTAGAAGGCACTCTATCACAATGTGCGCACAAAGACAAGGTTAACTCTGGTATTGACGAAGTAGATCAGGAATTTAAAAAGCTATATTTAAGTGCATGTATTTTGGCAAAGCAACTTCTTCAAGTAGGATATTGATGGCACATTATGATAGGGGCATCTACATCAGCAACACCTTGTGATTCAGCATGAGCTTAAATTTTTTTCAAAAAAACCAAAAAAAATTAAAAAATGTGAAAATCCAAAAAAATCAGATAAAGGATTGAAAACAGTAAAGAGAAAAAAAATTATCCTCTAGTGAAAACCGCATGGGTGGTGCTTTGGGAAATACCATGATGAAAAATCTCGCAAACAGGCATCATGTGTGGAATCGAGCATCTACGTGCGCTAGTTTAGATGAAAGCATCTCATCCCATCCATAATAAATCCATTCATCCATGAACCATTTATCCAATCCATTTTCATCTATTTGCATCCATAGTCCAAGTTATCTTGATCTTGATGAAATTTTGGGGCACACTTTACGCTTGCTTATGGTAAAAATCTTGACATGGGCCATTTTCATTAATCATATCCCACTTAGCAGTATCTGAGCCATGAAGAATTATCCAAATGAGCATCCTTTATCCAAACACCTCATCTTATTGCAAGATAATCTATATCCATCCATCCACACGCCTATCCAAGCATCCATCCATGACATCCCATACATTGCTAGACACTAGGGGCAGATATTCACATCTTGCTTCGGGAATAAATCTTGATCTATATCCTCCAACTTATGTGGTGATCTGAACATTGGAAAATGTGAAATCAAATTGGTCCACCACTTGCAAGAAAAAGACCAAATCACTAGCCCATGGCATATTTTGACAGAAATATGTTCCTTATCAAGATTCATCAAACATCGAACATCAAGCCAAGTAATCACTATTAGTTGCATCTAAGTTTCACATCAAATGCCACATCAAATCATTCGAACAACTTTTGTTCCAAATCAAGCTTCAATCAATCATGATCAATTGAATCCAATCAATACATCATCATCTCAGGATATCCATCCTAATCCTTGTGTTGCTTAACACTATCCTTGCATTGTTGTGCATCCTCAACAATGTTATCATCATCAATCCTTGCATTGTTGTGCATCCTCAACAATGTTATCATCATCATCAATCCATCGATTCAATCAGTCAAACTTACCTTGGTCTTCAACAAAATCCCAAACAAAGAACTGATATCATCACACAAATCCATATCAAAATCATCAAAATTATGCAAAAATCCAAAAACATCAGAACATCAAAAAGTCCAAAAACATCCAAAACATCAAAAATCCAAAAACACTCAAAAAATAGAAAACGTCAAAGACATGGAATCTGAACTATGTCGTCTCTAAGCTTAAACATAGGCAAGGATAATCTTTGATTAGCACCCAAGACATCAAAATCACATCAAAACACAAAAACATTTGAAAACACATCAAAATCCAAAAACATTCAAAAAAATCAAAATCCAAAAAACATTCAAAAAACATCAAAAACCAAAAACATCAGAAAATAAAAAAATCAAAAACATCGCAAAATCCAAAAAACCCAAAAAATAGCCTCAAAAGTTCAAAAACATCTAAATATTTGAAAAAATCCATCTGTCTCATCTCACAGCAAACTGTTAAAAAAATCAAACTCTTGATCATTTTCAAACATGTCAATCAACTTTTATCAATATCCTATCAATCAACTTATCAAACCATCATCATCCTATATAATGCATGTCCTAGGATATATCATTCCGAAAATGGGCATCATTTTGGATATCACTTTGGATTCTTATCCTATGAAAACAAATCCCTTTGGCTAGAGATATGAAGAACATTGACTTGTTTGCGTACTTGATCTTTTCTTTTGATTTATCTTATTGCGCTCATTCCAAGGACCTCTCGATGATATCCGAACAAAGGATTTAGAGAGATGGGAATGGGGCAACGATCATTATCCTTTTGTCTGCTATGGTTGTTGGATGTTCTTGTAAAATAACTTGGTGAATACTTGCTTTGTTAGGTACACCCTAGCAAGGTTTCTGTATGTCAAGTGTGAACAAGAATACTCCTATCTGCTTGTCGATTCAAATTCCATCACACTAGGTACAACGCCATCCTAGTTCTTTATACCTTGATGCATCATATCTACATTTGTAATCAAACATAAGGTAAGTAGCCCTCTAAAAAATTCCAATCCTTGATAAGCAAATCTATCATCATCATCTATCATCATCATCATCTCTAATAAACTCTTGACCAATCATGAGCTTGTGGGATCCTCTTGTAATCATCTCATTTCCGCACTAAAATCACATCATGATTAGCTAATCATCATCACCAATGCATCCATCATACATCCATCCTACATCCACAAATCATCAGTATTCTGCATATCATATCACAACATATCATCATCATAATATAGATATGTTAGTCTAAGCATCTCATAAAATCATCTCATTTGTATCATCATCCATAGCCATCCATTTTGAACCTCTTTATTGCAAGATCGACCCTCAAATCGAATCTTTTCACTCAATCTCTTGAGGGGGCAATGTACCAGTGTACTTGTTCCCACTGGGGCAACCAAAAAAATTAGAAATTTTTTGAATTTTGATCGCGGCAAGTTTATTCTTTGAACCAACGCAACAATTACATTGCTTCAAAGAAGGGAAAAATGTAGACATACACAATTAACATTATGCATTCAATCAGGTTCATTCATCAAGTAAACCAAGTTTCACATTCATCCATTCATCAGGTAAATCAATTTCAATCTCCTAAAGGTCATCAACTTTATTTTATTTAATCTTATCATTATCACCCTTAGCTAAATAAATCAAATATTTATTTAACTAAATCTTTATCATCTTTCATCTTCTTTTTGATTTAATCTTTAAATCAAAAGTAAAAAGGTCAAATCACCTAATCCTCTTTTTAATTAACTAAATCAGGATTAAATCTAATCTAATGCTAATCCTAATCACTTGTATTCTCTAGATTTTGCCACTTGCACCAATAAATCAATTTATTGATTTATTAAATCAGCATTTTCACTCAACATGGCATCTTCCCTCAAATTTGAATTCAAAAGCAAGTTGAAAGGTACATCCAACAAGGCATTTAATAGGTCTTACATGTCTCTTACATGTCCCTTGCAAAGGTCAAACTAAGCATTAAATTTCAAATTCAAATTTGAAATCTCCCGCTCTTGGGCACATTTCCCAAATCTTGCACATCCCTCAACCTATGGCATGATGACAAGTGGCCTCTTTTCATTGGCCTATTTTTAGTCCCACATTGGTCCCTTTTCAACAATCTTAGCATTTGAAAATCTACAAATAGAGATCACCATCCTTGATCAAATCCTCCACAATCTTAGCATTTCATCTACAATCATCATGTAAGGTCACTCTCTCCATTTGAGAATTGATTTTGTCCACACCATCTTCATATCATATTCATATCAATTTCATCATCAAGCTTAAGCAAGGGTTGGGAAAGGGCTATTTTCTAGAATAGCACTAATCCACTATGAGATAAAGTTGATTCATGTTGTTTGTATGCCCATTTAGTTTTTCTTGTTGTTTTAATATCTTATTTAGCATATCTAACATGTTTCATTATTTCATAGGCATGTTGATTATTAGCTTGTTTTTAAAATGCTAACCATTTGTAGGTTTTGACATCCACAAAATGGCACTAGAAATTTGCATTTGCTCAAAATGGTTTTAAAATGCTAACCATTTGCAGGTTTTGACATCCACAAAATAGCACCATTTGTATGATGGTGAAATCTGCATTTTCTCAAAACAAACAACACACATTAGCATGGTTAGTTTAAAACAAAGAAAATAACATCTCTATGAAATAATAAATCAATGCTTCCCAAATGCATAACAAATGACAAAAAAGTAAGCTAAATAAGCATATGAAAAACATGAAGTATGTTTATCCCATAGTGGATTGGTGCTATTGTAGAAAATATCCCTTTCCCAACCCTTGCTAAGATAAGCTTAAATGATATGAAAATGATGTGAAAATGGAGTAAGATGGGCAAAATCAGTTCTCCTAAAGAGAGTGACTTTACATGAATGATTTTTGGATGATTTGTGGAGGATTTGATCAAGAATGAAGCCTTTCATTTATAGATTATTTTGATGATAGAATGGGAAAATGGATGAATGTGGGATAAAGAATAGACCAATGAAAAGAGGCCACTTGTCAACTTGCCATAGGTTGAGGGATGTGCAAGATTTGGGAAATGTGCCCAAGAGAGGGAGTTTCAAATTCAAATTTGAGAGTAAATGTTGAGTTTGACTTGTGCAAGGGACATGTAAGAGACATTAATTTCTTTGTTGGATGTACATGTCCACTTGATTTTGAATTCAAAATTGAGGGAATATTCCTCAAAGATGCCATGTTGATGGAAAATGTTGGATTTAATAAATCAATAAATTGATTTATTTGTGCAAGTGGAAAAATCTAGAGAATGTGATGGGTAGTTAGGTTAGTTTAATCAGGATAAGGTTAGCTTAATGATGATTAGGATGTTTTGACCCATTTGACTTAGATATTTACATTTACTTAAATCAAAGAGGGATGGATTATGCATTTGGAGATTTAATTAAATAAATTTTGATTTATTTAATTAAAGGATGATGTGAGCCTTTGATTTATTTTAATTAATAACCTTAGGACTAAAGACCTAATTTACCTAGTGAATGGATTTGCTGCGTTTGATTTATTCAATGAGCGGATGAATGTGAATTGGGTGCGTGATGTTAATTTTACGTGTCTAAAAATCCTATAAAGAACATGCAAATTGAAAAGCTTGCTTTCAGTGGAAGAGGGTGGGATTCTGATTTGTGCACACAGGAGGGACTAGCCACTATTAGACATGCAAAAGGATGGTCAAAAAAAATGTGTAGCTTGCTAAGTTTATGCCGACAGAGTGGTCTCTAATGTTGTAGATATGTTGTGTAGATTGCAACATCAAGGTGCTTCAATACTTCAAATAATCTTATTCACTATAGATGGGTGGATTTATTAGTGAGCTCTCCTACTTATGGAAACAACTAACCATAAGTTTATGTAAACATAAATGCCAAATGAGAACTGTGATTGATTTACTACATTTAGACTTAATACTAACAATGCATATGTTTCCCAAGCATGTACTATACTAATTGAATACCATAGAAAACAAAGACAACACCATTAAATCTAGAAGATAGAAAAAGCATGGCAAACAAAGTCAGTACTATTAATGAAAAAAAATGTATTTATTTTCCTGTGTCCAAAATGGAAGAATACAGATTCATGATAAATAAAAAAGAATGCAGAATAGTCAAAGATAGATAGAATAAAGAGTGTTTGTGTTTTCTTGAATGTTTCAACATATATTCATGCCAAATATATATTCTAGCGCCATCATGAAGCACTATAAATCTACAAATGACTTAAAAATCAAACACATATTAGGCATGGGTTAGTTTAAGACATGCATATTTACAAGTACTCCTATGAAATAATATATCATGCCTAATAAAAGAAACATGAAAGAAACAAGCATGATCTATACCTATTCCATATTGGATTTGTGTCAATTGTGCAAGTGACCCTTTCCCAATCCTTGCTAAAACTCAAATGATGCAATGCCTTGAAGATAGAGTGGGATAGACAAAATTAGTTCTCAATTGAAGAGAGTGACTTTGCATGAGATTGTAGATAATTTGATGAAAAATAAGCCCTCAACTTATATATTCTCAAATGCTAAGATCATCCAAAAGAGAGCAATGTGGGATAAAGATTTGACCAATGAGATGAATCCACTTGTCACATTGTGAGTGGTTGAGGAATGTGCAAGTTTTGGTCAATGTGCCAAAGAGGCGGAGATCCAAATTTAAATTTGAGAGTTAAATGCTAAGTGGCAGACATGAAAGAGAGAAGTTATTGCCATGTTGGAAGGGACAAGTCAACTTTCCTTCATATTCAAACTTGAGGAATATTCTGAAAAAGATGCTTTGTTGAGGGAAAATGATGAATTTATAAATGAATTAAAATGTTTTATTGGTGCAAGTGGGAAAAGCTAGAGGCTATGATGGGTGGTTAGATTAGTTTACTCAGGATTAGATTAACTTAGATAATGTTTAGGTGTTTTGAACCATTTGACTTAAATATTTTGATTTATTTAAATCAAGAGGGAGAAATATGAATTATGAGATTTAATTAAATAAATTTTGGTTTATTTAATTAAAAGGATGATGCAAGATAAAGATTAATTAATTTGAGGAGGATGAATCTAGGAGATGATTTAAGAAAGATGGAATGTTAGGATTTGATTAAATGAAGGTTATTTAATTAAACTAGTGGATTGAAATGTATGCATATTTTGCATGTCTACAGTAGTTGAAGGACTTGAAGAACTACAGAGCATTTCACAAATCAAATCAAGACCTAGGTAATTTGTTGTAAATTATTATTTTTATAGCAGGGATGAGATGTTTTTATTTGATTGTATGAATTTTAATTTAATTCTTGGATCAAATCTTATAATCAAAATGTACATTTCAGAATAATAATTGGGGGACCATGAAAAACAACTATTTTGGATGTTAATTTTGAATTCCAAGATAGTTTTAAATTAAGATGGCTGATTTTTGCCATTGTGGAGGATTACAAAACCTTCCAGATTAAATAAAAATGTAAAATCATTTGGAAGAATTAGTTATAACCGTCTGAAATAAAAACATTTGAATTATTTCCTTTCCATACTAATAAAGGAGGTTGTTGATAAGCCTGCAATAGCATTTTTTCTTTTGTGCAATGACAATTTTAAGTGCAAGGAATTTTGTGGTAATAGCAAGATGCTTTTATATTTGAAATTCCTTTCACTTCAATTTTATTGCTGTGCAAAAAATCAAAAACATTATCGCAGGCCTGTCAACAGCCTCTTTTATCGAGATGTAAAGAAAGTAACTAAATTTTTTTATTTCAATTCTATCTACCCATGAATTCTCAATAGATCCGCTATTCTCAAAAGATCCACTATTAATTTATATACTATTCAGAAATTTACCATAATCTTATTATAAAACACATAAGATGCAATTTTTAGGGTTAGGGTTTAGAAATAAAAACAAAGAAAAAAACAAACTCATAAAACCCTATGAGATGTTGTGATCGTTACTTCTTTTGGTTCTCTCTTCTTGTGGCATTATAAAACCAATAAAGGAATTCTTGTCTTCTGCTAAGCCGTATAAAGGAGAGGCATAAGATTAAAATAGAACCCAAAAGAAAAATAGAGTGCAAAAAGGACACAGATTTCAAAATGAATTGCATTTCATATTATATCAAACCATACAAAATAACTATCATACAGATTTGTTGCTCTTTAATATTACTCAGAAAATATCAGAATTCATAGTCCCCTATTTTGATTTTTTTCCAACTGTTGCAAAAAATCACCCATTTATTTTCATACTAAAAATCACATTCATAAGGAGTTGTTTTTACAACAATACCAAGAACTCTATGTCTTCCAAAACATACAACTCTCAAACAAAAGACTTCTTGAAGTCTACGAATGACCCAAGCAAAAGGAAGCACACCAAAAACAAATCAAAAAACAATTAATTTCAATTATATTCTGATATCATCATATCATCAAAACCCTGTAGAGGAGATTTACATTTAATTTAGTTGTCCTGATTGTGAGAACGAGTAAATCAAAAAGACTAGAATTCTAAGCACAATAGTGATCTACACAACTGACTTGTTAATTAGATGAAAGAGATGTACATAATATAGGAGAGTGTTTGAGCACCAAATCTCCATGAATTGAGGATAGGACTCCTCAATCAAGTAGTGGTGGTGAGTTTGCTCACGCAAAAGTAGTATGAGGTGTTAAAAGTGCTTTGGCACCTCTAAAACTCCAATATGAACATGATGAAGAATTTGAGCACTATTTTTACCAAAAATTGAATGGATTCCATTGTATGAATTTTTTTTTCTTAATCAAATTTTATAATCAAAATGTACATTTCAGGGTGACTATTGAAAAACAACTTTATAGAGCTTCAACTCTCTCTTACACACCATTATATTATTTTTACAATTGAAACAAGACAAAGATTTAGTTTCAGTTCATCATAAATCAATTACATTCCTTTTGCTCTATTATAGATTGAGCTTTCATCTCCTTTTCATCTCCTTATAGACTAAGCTTGAGCTCTTTCATATAAGTCAACACCATTACTAACTCCTTATAGCTATGAGACATTACAAAGACTTTTTGAGCTATTTCTCATTCAAACATACTAAGATGAGGGAACTTCTTCTCCTTGACACACTATTACATCCCCTTATATCTCTGCAAAGTTGGACTCTTGAGAGTGCATACAAAAATGTAGAACCAACAATATATAGAAACTATGCAACTATGGAGGACATAAAATAATATATTATTTCACACCAAAAAAGCATGTGAGATCTGCATAGGAGTTAATGTGAAATATTTTCAAATCTTTCCAAAATCTTCCTTCAAAACTTATTTTTAATGTTGATACAAAGAAGGCATGTTTAGGTGGAGCAGTTGGGATTATATTTCCAACACTCACCCTTAATCACCGCTACAGATTTTGATTACTTTCTTGATCCTTTTTATTTATGATTCAACATTTAGAATCTTCATATCTTCTAATAGTGGAACCTTTCTTGTGCCAATCTTCCTCTAATGGAAACATTTTTAATAGCTACAGTTGAGTTAACAAACTTAAACTATTTTCTTGCAATTTACCTTTTCTCGCAGCTTTTCCTGCCTCCTACATTCTCAAAAAACTAATCCATAATACCTTTTTGACTGTGGCTTTTGATCCCCTTGGTTGTTTCTATACAAATCTCATTTTCCCTTTACTAACAGTGATCTCACAATCTCACTTGATCTCTTTTCTTAGCTCTCTTATGGCATCAAATGACTCTTTTAGAAAACTCGAACATCTTTTCCAAATCAGTGCCATTATCACTATATGTTGTAACTTTCACATTGAACATAATGTTTTTCTTGTACAACTTCATATCTACAACCCTTATGCAATCTTCCGATTGGCAGTAGTTTCTACATGCATTAGCTATACTTTGATCATATCAAATGGCTATAAATTCTTCACTCCATTTTGTGATGTCTTAAAACTTTGTCAAATGGTGACTTTTGATAGACCTGGGATGAATTTGCGCTCCTTTCTTTCTTTTGGAAGCAACATAGCCTCTCAACATGATCGTACTCTCTATAGTGATAACATTCATTTTTAATCTCCAAATTTGCAATATCTAGCACAATGACCATCATAACCACAATTTAAACACCTTGGTAGATACACATAAAATCTACAACACTCTTTTATCTCTTGCAAACGAAAGGAAACACACCTAGCACTTCCTCTACTACATTTTCTTTTGTAAAATTTCATCAATCATGCAACATATTGCTTGGAATGGCATCTGTAATTAGGGGAAAATTAGATATAAAACTAAAATAGAAATATATCAAATCCTAACTAGCACAATAGAATATGAGCAAGCATGAAAATCACAATAACAAATGAGTTCAAACCCAAATCCACGCTAAACTTGATTTATCTTGATTTCTCTTCTCCACCTGCATAAGAATGCAAGATTTTGAAGGTTGATTGTTGGAGGAATATTGGTTGCTCAATTGAACAGCATAACAACCTAATGAAAATGACAAATGGAGAATGATAAAGACAGATGGAAGATTGAAGAATGATTTTGACAGAGTGAGGATACTTAAGAATCAAACCCTTCCTAAATGGATTGTGAGAGGTTTTATTTATAGAGCCTTGATGTGGATGGAGATAAGATTTGATAAGATTCAATGAGGATTTGATTTTTTCTTTGTTTGATCAAGGAGGAAATAAAACAAGATAAGATAAGATGTGAAAAGATAGAAATATTTTGATTCTCTTTTAAAGGAAATAAATCTTGAAAAAATATGAGAAGGATAATTGATGAATTATCTAATTAAATTAATTAATTAGATACACATGAGTTTCAATTTTGGAAAGAAAGTGAAAAGATCTTTTTAAGATTTTATTAATTAAATAAATATTTTATTTATTTAATTAATTTTGAATTTATGATTTCATCAATTAAATAATATAAATTATTTAATTAACATTAGAAGAATTAATAGAAAGGATTTAATTAATTAAATAATATAAATTATTTAATTAACATTAGCGAAATGGATGGATTATGCATAGGAAGGGAATAAAAGAAATTAGTCAAATAAATAAGATTTATTTAACTAATTAGGTGATGACATGGGTACTTAGGGAAAAACATGCTAGAAGATGTCTAAATGATGTAATGTTGTGACAAGGTGTTGTAAAAGGACATTTTTGGGTGTCTACATTTTTCCCCTCTTTGAGACGATGTTCAAGATGATGAGATCTATGTCGGGTAACATCATTTACAAGAAGCTAAGATATGGATGATGAAGGAAAGATAGAATAATGATGATGTAGAAATATGATGATGGTATGATGATGGAATGATGATGCCCCCTCGAGGGGACTGGCAGGTTGGAAAAACACAAGTAGGTTCTCAAAATGAAAGGAATGGGTCAAGAACTAAAGATGAAGGAAGGGAGAGAAGAAGTGTAGGATGAATTATGCTGCAAGGAAAGTGAGCAACCATGATGTTTTATTTAGCACTAGACGTTATGCACCAAGGTATAGGGACCAAGATGACGATGTGTCATGTGCCCTAGTGTAATACAACCTTGTCTAGATACAAGATATGAATATTAGTTGGAATAATTTGGACTTGATGCAAATGCAAGGTAAAATGATAACACATACAAGCAAGCAAGAAAGTATGCACAAATGATACAAAAACAAAGAAGGTATTGTCCATGTCAAGCTGTAAACCATTGATTAATGGATTGATTGATGATGACAGTGTTGTCATTGTGGGGAGTGACATATCCCGAGATCAACACAAGGATGATTGATAATTGATTGATTGAATTTGATTGATGATGATAGTGTTGTCATTGCGGGGAACGACATATCCCTAGATAGACACAAGGGTGATGATAATTGATTGATTGATTAGGTTTACAACAAGATCAGGATCAAGACCAAAGCATGTGATTGCGTTGGTGTATAACTCAACATGAGTTATTCTAACATAATCATAGTTATTAGCTTTCCTCACATGTGGAAAGAATAAGTCTCCTTAAGTGAGTCACTAGTCGATGTGTTAACTCATTTTTGACACATTGATGCTACATAGAAGGGAGGTTGAACTATTGAGCTAGTCTCATGGGTTCTCATCTGCCACCTTTCATATTCTTGTAGAGTATTTTTGTAGACTTGTAAACACATAAAATATAAATGTGTCGAGTCTTGACTCACTAATTCCATATCATCCTTATTCATCCCTTTATCATCATATTCACCAGATCAATTAAATAAATCAAGTTTATTTGATTAATCTCCTAAGTCATTTCTTTAATTAAATAAATCAGTTTTATTTAATTAATCTCCTAATGTTCCCAAATATTTAAGTTGAATGTCACAATCACTTAACATCATCTTAATTAATCAAATCCATGATTAATGTTAATCCTAATTGCCCATCACATCCTCTAGCTTTTCCCACTTGCACAAATAAATAAATTTATTGATTTATTAAATTCTCCATTTTCTCTCAACATGGCATAAAAAGAGAATATTCTCCAAGTTTGAATCTCCCCACAATTTGACATGTACATCCAACAAAGCATTTAAAGCTCTTACATGTCTCTTGCAAAGGTCAAACTTAGCATTTAACTCATCTTGTCATCAAATTCAAATTTTAAATCTCCCCCTCTTTGGAAAATATAATAATATAATAAAATAATTTGTCCCTATTTCTTCAATAAAAAAATAGTAAAATAATTTAATTATTTAAATATTCTTAGTACTAATATATAATTTATAATTTAATATACTATTAATTATAAAATAATAATATAAATTTATTTACATAATAATAAATATATAATAATAGAATATAATATATTATTAATAATTTTAAAACACTAACACAAATTTAATTACATTATAAACATATTATATAATAATAAATATACAATAACATATGATTGTTTTATTATAATAATAATAGTATAATAATATAATAGAATAATATAATGTTATTGTGAGAGATGAAACCTTACATTGATCACATATTGACAAATATGAAGAAATCAATCAACATTGAACAAATGGGATGATAACTATCCCCATGAAATTGTTGATCAAATGTAAAAGAAACAATAACATCATCAAACTAACATGAAATTATAAGCAAGATAAGCATTAAATCTATTCCTAAACTACTCAAACATCATCTCATAGGGGGGATTGGTTCTACTTTGATGTGGAAAGTAGCCCTTTCCCAACCCCTTTAGATAAGATAAATGATGAAACTACTTTGAAGATGATATCAATTTAAATAACAATGATGTATTTGTGCATAAGATTGTGGAGTTGATGATCAAGATTAAATGCTAACTTGGATGAGTTGTGGAGGAGTAATACAATAGATAAACTCTGTATTTATAGCCATGAAGGATAAAAGAATGACAAACATGGAGGATGTGGGACTAAATATCCACCAATGACAAGATGCCACTTGTCAACATGTGAGAGGTTGAGGAATGAGCACATTTTGGTCAATGTGTCAAAGAGGGGGAGATTTGAAATTTGAATTTGATGAAAAGATGAGTTAAATGCTAAGTTTGACTTGTGCAAGATACATGTAAGAGCTCTTAAATGCTTTGTTGGATGTACATGTCAAATTGGGGGGAGATTCAAACTTGGAGTCTAATATTCTCTTTTTATGCCATGTTGAGAGAAATGGAGAATTAATAACTCAATAAATTGATTTATTTGTGCAAGTAGGAAAAGGTAGAGGATGTGATGGGTGATTAGGATTAGATTAATCATGATTTGATTAATTTAAGAGGTGATTAGGTGATTGTGACATTCAACTTAAATATTTGGATTTATTTAAATTAAATGAGAAGATAAATAATATTAGAGATTTAATTAAATATTTGGATTTATTTAATTAAATGAAGGAACTTTAGGAGATTAACTAAATAAAACTAATTTTTTTAATTAAAGAAATGATTTAGGAGATTAATCAAATAAACTTGATTTATTTAATTAAAGAGGGAAAGTGATGATAAAAGGGATGATTAAGGATGATATGGAATTAGTGAGTCAGGATTAGACGCTTGTATATTTTACGTGTCTACATTTTACCCCTCTTTGAAGTAATGTACTTGTTGCGTTGGTTCAAAGAATAATCTTGCCGTAGTCAAATTTAAATTTTATTTTATTTTTTCAGATGCCCCAGCAGAAAGAAGTATACTGGTACTTTGCCCTCTCGAGAGATCAAGCGAAAACAATTGATTTGAGGGTTGATCTTGCGACAAAGAGGTTCAATATAGACGTATGGATGGTTATGATGATGATGCAAATTAAATAGTTTTAAGATGCTTAGAATAACCAATCTATATTATCCTAATCAACTTAAAATGATGATGCAATGCATGTGAAATAGATGAAATGGATGATGTAATGATGCCTATATGATTATCAAATGGATGTTTTATGCATTTGTATGAAATGCTTAGACTAACAGATCTATATTATGATAATGATGCAAGTGTGATGTTTTTAAGATGCTTAGAATAACAAATCTATATTATCCTGAACAACTTAGATCATTATGCAATGCATGTGCTATGAATGATGTGATATACTACTATTATGAGATGTATATATACTATTGGTTTTCTAATGCAAGATGGATGCACTGGTGATGTTATGTTAGTGTGGAGAGAAGAAAGAAGAAATGAGATGAAGACAAGAGGATCCAACAAGTCCATGATCTATGAGACTTTATTAGAGATGATGATGATGATGTTTCACTTATCAAGGATTGGGATTTTAAAAGGGCTATTTACCTTATGTTTGATAACACACATAGGCACGATGCATCAAGGTATAAAGAACTAGGATGGCATTGTACATAGTGTGATGGAGTTTGACTCGACAAACAGATAGGAGTATTCTTGTTCACACTTGACATATAGAAACCTTGCTAGGATGCACCTAACAAAGTAAGTATTTGCCAAGTTATATTACAAGAACATCCAACAGGCACAACAGAAAAAAGATAATGATCATTGCCCCATTCATATCTCTCTAAATCCTCCATTTGGACATCATCGAGAGGTCCTTGGAATGAGCGCAAAAAGATAAATAAAAAAAAAGATCAAGTACACAAACAAGTCAATGTTCTTCGTACCTCTAGCCAAAGGGATTTGTTTTGAGAGGATAAGAATCCAAAGTGATATCCAAAATGATGCCCATTGTCAGAACGATATATCCTAGGACACGCATTGTATAGGATGATGACGGGTTGATAAGTTGATTGATAGGCTATTGATATAAGGTTGACTAACATGTTTGAAAATGATCAAGAGTTTTATTTTGCATTTAATAGTTTGTTGCTTCAATTTTGATTTTATGTTTGAAGTTTTCTTTTTGCTGATTGCTATGATTTTTTTGTTTATATTGCCAAAGGATGAAGGTGACGATTGATTTATTATGAGTAATGCTTGTTTTGGGTGAAAGCGAGATGAGATGGATGAATTTTTGGGTTTTTTGAATGTTTTTGACCATTTTTTGAAATGTTTTGAGGTTTTTTTTTAGTATTTTTCGAGATGTTTTCAATGTTTTGATTTTTGATTTTCCAATTTTTTTGTGTTTTTATGAGATTTTATGAATGGATTTTGGATTTAGTGTCTCAAGAGCTGATCCAAGATTAGCCTTGCCTACGTTTAAGCTCAGAGATGACGTAGTTCGGATTACCATGTTTTTGACATTTTTCTGACTTTTTTAATGTTTTTGGGATTTTTGATTTGTTTTGGATTTTTTTATTTTATGATGTTTTTTGATTTTTCACATGGTTTTGAATATTTGGATATGGATATCTAATGATATCAGTGATCTATTTTGGGATTTTGTTGAAAACCAAGCTAAGGTTGATTAATCAAATCAATGGATTGATGATGATAACATTGTTGAGGATGCATAACAATGCAAGGATAGTGTTACACAACACAAGGATTAGGATGGATATCTCAAGATGATGAGGGATTGATGATGATAACATTGCTGAGGATACACAACAATACAAGGATAGTGTTAAGCAACACAAGGATATCTTGAAATGATAATTTTTTTATTTGATTTGATTGATCATGATTGGTGAAGCTTGATTTGGAACAAAAGTTGTTTGAATGATTTGATGTGAAGTTGAAGTAAAAATTAGATGCAACTGATAGTGATTATTTGGATTGATGTTTGATGAAAGATAAAGCTTGATAAGGAACATTTTCTCATCAAAATATTTCATGGCCCAGTGCTTTGGACTCTAGATTACAAATGCTTTGAACAATTTGATTTCACATTTTCCAATGTTCAGATCACCACATAAGTTAGAGGATATAGATCAAGATTTATTCCCGAAGTAAGATGTAAATATCTAACCCCAGTGTTCTAGCAATGTATGGAATGCTATGGGTGGATGCTTGGATAGGTGTTTGGATGGAGGGATATGGATTATTTTGCGCTAAGATAAGGTGTTCGAACAAAGGATGCTTATTTGGATAGTGCCTCAAGGCTTAGATAATGTTGGATAGGATAGGATCAATGAAAATTACCCATGTCAAGATGTTTACCATAAGCCAGCATAAAGTACTTGTCCACCAAACTTTTCCAAGATCAAGATAATTTGGACTATGGATTTAGATGGATAAAGATGGATTGGATAAATGGTTCATGGATGAATGGATTTATTATCGATAGGATTGATGAAATGTTGGATTTATTATGGATGGGATGAGCTGCTTCCACCTAAAATAGTGCACATAGATGCTCGATTCTACACATGATGGTTGTTTGCTAGGTTTTCATCATGGTACTTTCCCAAAGTGTCGCTGATGCGGTTTTCACCTGAAGATGATTTTTCTCTTTACTTTTTTTAATCCTTTTTCTTATTATTTTGGATTTTCATATTTTTTGATTTTTTGATTTTGATTTTTCTAAAAGATTTTAAGCTCATGTTGAACTACCTAGTGGTGTCGATGTATACGCTTATGTCATAATGTGCCATCAATATCCTGCTTGAAGAAGCTACTTTGCCAAGATACATGCACTTGCATACAATTTTTGAGATTCTTGATCTACTTTATTGATACCAAAGTTAACTTTGTCTTGGTGCACACATCGCGATAGAGTTCCTTCTGAATCCTTATGATGAAGGATTGTTGCCAATACATGGTCAATATGAGAATTGGATATCATGCGTGGAGGTGTGGATGGAGTGTGTTTAGGGATAAAAAAAGGATTGGTTGTTATTTTGGAACCTTTGACTCTCCAAACTTGGGAAGATGAGAAATGATGGGTGCATATGAAAGTGTATGTGGAATTAGGACCAACTGCTTGATATACTTTATACGTTGCTTGGGAAGCCTACTTTTTCCTTTCTAAACATCTTTGATGGATACTTTTCCCTTTTTTATTTTTTCCCATAGTTTCTTTGACTGATTGAGTTTGATAGGGATAATATTTCTTTGTACTTTTGAGTATCCATGTGTATTTGATTCATCCATTAGGCTTCTCAACTTCTTTTGCTTTGATAATGTTATTTGTGCTTTGATTCAAATCTTTCCTTTAATGTTGGTCCCAACTCATGGATGGGGTGATGGGTGGATGAAGATTCATGACATGGCTAGTTGTAGTATTGGCATCGATTTCATCATAAGGACTCTTTTTGCTCCCTATGTTGATGTTTGCTTGAGACATAGTTGCCCCCAATATTGTAGAATTAGTACCTTCATGCTTTGATTCCACTTGTTCCAAGAGCTCTTGTTTATAATGCATTCTATGATAAAAGACCACCACAAATGATGTTATTGGAATTTGATGCTCTACTGACTTTGGAATATCCTGTTCTATTTGACCTATTTCTTTGAGTGGATGATGTTGGATATCTTCATACATGATGTCCTCAGTCTAATTTTGGGATATATCTAATCTTGGTATTGACAACTTAGTTTCACCATAGGAATCATTAACCTACTCTTTTTGTTTAATAGTGTAAGGAATAAAGAAATCTTGTACTGAATGAAGATCATCTATGTGTCCATTCACCGAAAGCATCTCATGGGTAGATGGAGGAGTATGTCTTATATGGATGTGATCATCATTTGCAACATTTTGTATAGATAGGAGAGTGTCCATTAGATCATTGTAGTATCTTGGAAATACAATTCTTGATCTTGATTAATTTTAGAATTGTTTTTGACATACTTTGGATCAAGTTCTTGACATGGGTTAGTTTGAAAGGATGGATTTCTTATAAAGGTTTCTTGGATGTCGTCATTAGGCATGAGAAGCGACTCAATCCTCTTGATCTTTGAGTGAACTTGGATCAAGTGTTGAGTTGAGGGTTCCTTTAGTATCTGTAACCATGAGATCAAAGGGGGTCAACATGTCTTGGAAAGGACCATTGTTAGACCTTGGTGAAAGATTTTGATCATGCTTTGGAATAAATTTTTGAGATATTTCTTCTAAGTAATTAGGTGATGTAGAGACATTTTCAATATGATCATTGGTCTATAGATCATGCATTATGTCAATAGAATCAAATAATTCTAACACTCCTTGAAATAGATCACTAAAAAGTTGCTCTTGATGTATGGTGAGTTGATCAACGGATGGGGTAGAAACATCTTCAATGTGCTCATTGATGAATAGATCTTGATCATCATTTTTAACAATTGCGGTGGAGATATTTTGAATTTCTTCAACCATAGGGTCAAGTGATGTTGACATTTCTTGAATTAGATCATTGTTGGGTATTGTTGGTGTATTTTGATCATGATTGAAAAGTGTTCTTTGATGTATGTTTTTTTTATCATTGGATGAGGTAGAAACATCTTCATCGATGGATAGATCTTCATCATTTTTTTCAACAATTGTGGTGGGGAGATTGTCAATGCTATCACCAGTGGTTGAATTTTCATCGTTATCCCCAATAGTGATTATCTTTTGATCAATGAATTCTTGGATGATATTTTTGTGTCGAATACAACTTGATGTTGTGTGTCCCTTTGTTTTGTGAAAATCATAATGGCGCTCCTCGTTATACCCTAGAGGTTTAACTAAGGGCTCTTGATAGTTCCCATAGACAGGAGCTTGATGAGATTTTCTTATACCAATTGTTGTAGGACTGATTCAATTGGTCTCCCTAGTGGTGTGTACTTTCACTTGTTACCTTGTGAGATTTTTACTTTAAATTGACCTTGTGGTGATTGATTTTGGAGATGTGGTGATTGATCTTTGAGATGTGGTGATTGATCTTCGAGATGTGGGGGTTGGATTTGTTGATGTGGTCGATCTTGATATCTAACTTGTTGACATTGGAGATATTGTTCTTGATGTGGTTGTGGACACAACTCAATGCTTTGATGACATGGTTTAACCAATGGTAGAGTGTATTGATTTTGGAGTGAAGATGTCTCTTGGCTCAATAAGTCAATTAGTTTGCAAGTGAAGCAAGTTGATCTAGTGAATTTTGATTCTGATCCTAATTTTGACTCCCTTGATATAGTTGATTCTTTTTTTCAATCATATTTGGAATGTGTACTTGTGGTTTTTGTATGGGATCATGGAAAAATTGATTTTGGAAAATGTTCTAATTTGGGATGATGTTTAGATTTGGCATTTTAGGTTGAATTTGAACATTATTGTGGTTGGGAATCACATTGCCTTGATTTTGTATGGTGTTACCTTGACTTGGATCAATAAATGGAATTGTTATCATCTTGTTTATAATTTGAACAACATTTGTGTGATTCGCAAACATATCTATCCCAAAGTTTTCTAGGTTTGGATTCAAAACGTTCATGTTTGGTAAAGTTGTACTTGGTATATTCACATTTGGCATGTAGGGATTTGATGGGATGATGTTGTTCATTTGAAGGCTCATGCATGTGGTGTTTGGTTGATATATTTTTAGTTTTGGACTTTGATTTAAATCTACCATCAGAAAAGGTGTTCCAAACTTTTGACTAGGGATACTCACATTTGTTGTACCATTAAGGTTTATAGCAGATAATGATCCCATGTATGGATTGTATAAATGTATGTTTTGATAATCAATTGGCATTGTGATGCTTTGAGAGTCTGGTTAGTTTGGATTACTCATGATGTATGGAGCAAGTTTATATTCCATGTTCTTCTTGTGTTTTGACCTTATTGTAAAAGTGGCCTCTAAGGTGTATAGGACCAATGATGAGATGAAGGATGAAAAGGGGTGAATGATATGGGTGTCAAAAATTTTTAGGAACCTTAGATCAATGCTAGACTTTAGGGTTTGATTTGGATAATGAACTTGTAAACCCTAAGATGTTAGATGTGATCTTAGGATGAATTTGTTCAAAGGATTGCTAATTTAATTAAATGTATGAGAAAGGATTCATTCCCACACACCTAACTAAACAAATGATTTTGATTTGGTTTAAGGATGTACCCAAGTCTAGACAATGATGTTTCCAAAGCTCTAAAGTTGTTTATGTGATGGAGATGATAAATGTTTGGAATAGATGAAGTGTTTGATTTGATCCTAAATGAACCTAAGAAGGACTTATTTACTAGACCAAGATAGTGAAGTAGATGCATCTCTCTAAGATTAATTCAAAATCAAAACACCAAGTTTGCATGAAAACCATATGACCAAAAGATGCCAAGCACATGTTTGGGGTCCAATTGATTTAATCTTTTCTTAATGGATTCTTTTGACCACAAACACTTCTTGATTAGTTTTCAAGATGAATGTCCAATGTCCTAATTTTCTTTCATCCCACAAAGTGCATTATGTGGAAATCAAGGAAAAGGTTTCCTATTGTTGACCTTATTAGGAGAAAATTGAGATGAAATCCAAATTCTTAGAAGCCTCTAAGGATACAAATCCCAAGGGAAAGAAATAAGATGTCAATTTTTTCAAGGATATTTTCTTCTCTTAAAGGGTTTGAGATTTTGATGACAATGTTGAATGTTTGTTTCCCAATGTTTTCAAACAATCAAAGTGTTTTGTGACCAAGAACAAGTACAACCCTATGGATATGAAAGATTGTATTTGTTGAATCCCCACTTGGACAAGTCCAACTATGCTTATTTTTAGTGAATGGTTAGATGTTTGACCCCACTAGCTCCCCTCCACGACACTCACTTCTTGGGGAAGCCAAGCATTAGTACCCATGAAACTCCCATGGCATACTTTCCATTTCTACTAAAAACCATAAAAGTGTGGGGTGGCTTTAGAATGACCATTCCTGCACCAACGAATAGATAGGGATTTTAGCCTTTCTACAACAAGGCTTTTAATTCAAACTTTCCATTCATAGGAGTTGACCCAATGTCGTGAGAGACCATTGCTCCCTTCTCGTCGAAGCCAACTACGTGATACTAGAGTTTATTCCAATACCCACATTTATATCCCCACTGGAAATACTCTTGGCTTTAGAGTGTTACTGGTTGAGTCATTCCCTTGGGTGAGTACTTTTTCCTTAAGGCAAGCCCTCTAAGATAAACAAAATCAAGTAAACATATTCATATTTCCATCAACCTTTGTTTAGAAACAAAGGGAGAACACATGCAATAGGTCTACTCACAATCGCAAAGATGTGTTCAATTTTATTCCCAAATGAAAATGTGGAGGCAATATTTAATGCAATTTAATGTCACCAAAAATACTTTTGATTCTCAAGATCGTCGTGAAGCACGAGAGAAGTGCATACGTCTTTTTAAGTGAAATTACTTTGCAAATACAATTAAAAAAACACAAAAGCACTTGTTCATTTTAACTTCAAAGTAGAAATGAATTCCTTTTTTAAGCACCAACTTTGAAGTGTGAGATTGATTGTTCAATTTTGGACCTCAAAACCAAATTCTAGTGAATTTTTAATGTTCAATTTTAATCTAACTTTGAAAAAAATGATGATCTAGTTGGCTTAAAATAGAAAATTAAAGCAGTTATGGAAGCTCTAGACTTTTTGCAATAAGCATTTAAAAATGCTTTCAAGTTCACTTTTCCAACTCAAATTCTACTTGCTTTTGTTAAATTCTAATGCCCAATTCCAATGCCAGCCTTTTTTATGCACACCTCTCTACGAAAAATATAAAGCGAAATATTAGAAATGAGATTGCAAGGAATCAATGTAGCAATGCATTATCACAAAGAAATTACCGATCATGCAAAGTCTCTGAAAAAAGAAACAATGGTTATAGCCAAAAATTAGATTGGATGAACCCCAAAAAACTATATTTAAGAGATGATGCAAGGCGGTAAAATGGAAATGTAAGATTGCAATCCCTTATGTTCAAGATCTAGTATTGTTTGCTTTATTCAAGTCATGTTGTATGAATAAGTGAAAGGAAATTATTCACCAAATGAACATTAAGAGGAAATATTTTTTGTTATTTCAATAGTTTGAACACTTCAAAGGTAAATAATACAAACCATATGCCCACCATTGTTGCCTTCAATAGAGATCATTTTAAATCAAATTCAAAATTTGAAATAAATAATGCTCTGCCATATGTGAGCAATTTTAGCTGCAAGAGTTACTAATATAATGTTTTTTAGAAAAGCATGAACCATCAGGTATTTGATGCATCAATTGATATTTAAATAAAAAGCAAATACTCCACCAATGTATATAGTTGGAAATTAATTACCAAAGCATAATGATCTACCACTGATAAGACTAGTGATATTTATCCTAGACTATTATGCGACTTGTAAGGTGCAAATGTAGAAGCAATATTATGCAGCAACTTTAAGCATTTAAAAAAAATATCAATTGCTCTTGTTCATTGTGAAACTCTTGTAGATATCAACACTCATGCAACTAGACAAGGGACGTAAATTTTAATATTTTGGAGAGAAGCATTTAATCGATTCCTTAAAGACATATAAATGCAAAATGTACAAACACAGACAAAGTACATGTTATGGTTACATAAAATTTCAGCGATTTATTATGAATGAAGAAAATAATATTAGAAAGATTTTGACCACTTTATTGATGATGACATGCCTTCACACTTCAAATTATGTCTAATAGGTGAGAGTTGTGCCTTGTATGGGAAGTGGAGTTTTGTGGTTCAGAAGCTCGCATTGTACATGGATTGTGTGTTTTGCTGGTAAGAAGGCATTAAGAGGCCTTTGGTAGCGAAAATGACATCACTTGGATTTGATAATTGGTTAAGTGTTTGTTAGTTGCATTTTGGTGTTGGATTTGATGAATCACATGTGGACATAGTTGTTTTGTACTTGTTGTGGGTCAAGCAAGATCATCAAAAATTTAATCATTGTTGTGCATTTTCAATGTGAAGCAACAGGGAAACATGTTCTAACGAAATGTAGGATTTACAGAGAGGTGAGTAAGCAATTACAACAAAAGCAAGATTTGCAAAATCCTATTCACAACAAATCTTTAGTCGATGCATAGAAGGAGTGACAAAAGATAAACGATATATAAAACATTTGATGAAGAACTAAAGTGAAATGCATGCATTAAATTTGCAATCCCTACATAGTACATTGAACACCCCAAAAAAAATAGTGTTTTGCTTGCTGCAAGGATCCACACGATAGACACAAAACTAATGCCCCTTATCAAAGCATAAAAAAAAATAGTTTTTAGAGCACACAACTATCTATAGGAAAGTATGCCCTTGAAAAAAACACTTTGCAATAGGAAAATATGCTCTTGAAAAGGAATTCTATACAAATGCATTAAATGAAGCAAAAGAGGCAGAGGCACTTGCAAAGGCACATGGAAATAGTGAAACTAAAATAGAGCTTGAGTATCATTTACATGAAGCTGGAGAACATGAGGAAGCACTTGTACAAACACTTGAAGAGCTAAGAGATACTCTTAGCAACATAGAACATTAGGCAACATCTCTTGAACTGTAACACAGATTCTCAAGCTAAGTCCACGTAGTAAAATGTGGAAGCATGGGCATGGCACAACTAGAGAATTAGAAAATATACGTGACTTCAAATTTTGTCTACACGGTTTCTTCAATCAAAGATCAAAAACATCTAAGGAACATAAGCAGTAATTATTCAATATCATTGTTATACGTGGTGAACAAGGTACAAGAGAGCAACAGAAAAGCTACCTCTTTAGCAGATCGAATTGACATACTGAGAATTGGACCGATAGTAAAATGGATGCAAGATGTATCATACCTCTTTTTAATTTGATGCATTAATCACTCAATCTATGTACACCCCACTATCAAGCAATATTATTAATGAATAAAGCAAAAGGCATCAAATAGAAGGAAAGTATGAAGGTATGTCTTGTATCACACTTCCTCCTAGCTCAATGATTTTGGTAGATACGTATCACCTGGCACAAACCTGCAGATGCTACTTATAGTTGAATTCGACTGTGTCTATATAAAATTAAATTAGTATAAACGTTGACAAGAAAGTTTCAACAGAATCAATGTACAACAGGCTACCAGTTATCAATGCGTTCAATATTCAAATAAATGAATGATATTTATTTCTCATAATGAAAAACAAATAACATCACATAAATAAGATTACTAAGAGCATCAACATGATAAAAATTTTAATGATAGGAAAAATTTAATAGTAAAATCATTAAAACTCTTCTTTGTCACTACTACTGCAAATGTAATGCATTGAAATCTAACACAATGGGCACCAAAATGTGAGAGATAAAAGCTTACATTGATCAAAGATTAACAAATATGAAAAAATCAATCAACATTGAACAAATGGGATAATAACTCTCCCCATGAAATTGTTGAGAAAATGTAAAGGAAACAATAACATCATCAAACTAACATGAATTTATAAGCAAGATAAGCATGAAATTTTTTCCTAAACTACTCAAACATCATCTCATAGGGGGGATTGGTGCTACTTTGATGTGAAAGTAGCCCTTTCCCAACCCCTTTAGATGAGCTAAATGATGAAACTGATTTGAAGATGATATAGATTCAAATGACAATGATGTATTTGTGGATAAGATTGTGGAGTTGATGATCAAGATGAAATGCTAACCTGGATGAGTTGTGGAGGAGTAATACAATAGAGAAACTCTCTATTTATAGCCAAGAAGGATAAAAAGTGCCAAACATGGAGAATGTGGGACTAAAGATCCACAAATGACAAGATGTCACTTGTCAACATGTGAGAGGTTGAGGAATGAGCACATTTTGGTCAATGTGCCAAAGAGGGGGAGATTTGAAGTTTGAATTTGATGACAAGATGAGTTCAATGCTAAGTTTGACTTGTCCAAGAGACATGTAAGAGCTCTTAAATGCTTTGTTGGATGTACATGTCAAATTGGGGGGAGATTCAAACTTGGAGAATATTATCATTTTATGCCATGTTGAGAGAAAATGAAGAATTAATAACTCAATAAATTGATTTATTTGTGCAAGTGGGAAAAACTAGAGGATGTGATGGGTGATTAGGATTAGATTAATCATGATTTGATTAATTTAAGAGGTGATTAGGTGATTGTGACATTCAACTTAAATATTTGGATTTATTTAAATTAAATTGGATTTATTTAAATTAAATGAGAAGATAAATAACATTAGAGATTTAATTAAATATTTGGATTTATTTAATTAAATGAAGGAACTTTAGGAGATTAATTAAACAAAACCGATTTATTTAATTAAAGAAATGACTTAGGAAATTAATCAAATAAACTTGATTTATTTAATTAAAGAGGGAAAATGATGATAAAAGGAATGATTAAGGATGATATGGAATTAGTGAGTCACGATCAGACACATGTATATTTTACTTATCTACAGTTATAATATTATAATTCAATTTAATAGAAAATAATTATAAAATAATTATAAAAATTTAATTACATTATAAATATTTACAATAAGTATAATATTAAATATTATTTTATTTATATAAAATAATTTATTTTACTTTAAATTTATTTAAATATTAATTTTTTATTTTTTTTACTAACTCATTTGTATTCCGTTATTGTAGGGCCCCCTTTCACGGGACCCATTTTAATCTTTATTAAAATCCATTGACTCTGCTCTTGCTTTACAAACATCCTTGTAACTCGCTTATTAGGTTTTCCCCTACTCATAGATTTTGCCTATTTATACCATCCATCTTCTTTTTTACCATCGACTTTGGAGTTACCTAAGATACTAGTTGTGTAAATCTTCTAAGTTTTTAAGTTCAAGGAATTCAAATATCTGTTTTATTAACCAGAATCTAGTTCTTCCCTTTGGCTTGCATGCCCCTTTCTTTTCATAATTAGCCAAATATAACCCCCAACAAATGATTCTAGGAGGCAAATAATGGGGCAATCTTCATGTGTTCGATGAGCTTCGCTTATGGTGGAGATCTGAGCATGAACCAGTTTTATTGTCCCATTATATGCCTCGGAGAGTCATTTGTTGTGTGGGGAACTATACTTGGCTAATTAGGGAAAGAGAGAGTCATGCGAGGCATACAATTTCTATAGATATAGATGCTGGGGAGCAATGAAGATTTGTAGAGGTAAACAATTTGGATCGTTGCTCTTTATTAAAAGATTATGGTTTTCCCTTTGGGATGATGTTGTTTACTGTAGCAGAATAAGTCTTTTATTTTTGTTTTCTTCAGATTTCAAATTGATATATCTGTTAGTGTTTCGGAGAGAAAATACAGTATACATCCTCACAAGACATGGAGGCTAACTAAGAGCAAAAGTGATGTCGTATTTCATTTTAATGAGGGGGAACAGTTGGCTTTCCTTGGATGAAATAAACTAGATGGCTTTTCTGTTGGTTTCCAAATGTCAAAAGGAAAAATGTTTCCTATTAGCATTTTCTGCATGACAGGTAGGGTTTTATGAGTTTTCTGTTTTTATTTCTAAACCCTAAAAAATGTGTGTTTCAGCCCCCAAGCGGCATTCACCATTTCCATACCAAAAATGCCCTTCTGACTGAAGATTTTTTCAGTATGAAAGCACTTTTAAATAGGATTGGCTTTCATACTAGACCAGATCTCCAGTTACGAGGCCATTTTTGTGATGAAAATGTTTAAGGTCGTGTGAATGATGGAATACACAATTTTTTAGGGTTAGCAATAAAAACAAAGAAAACAACAAATGTGTAAAACCCTACCCGACATGCAATAACACTCATTAGATGTGTGTGATCGTTCCTCCTTCATTTTCCTCTCTTTTTGACATTATGAAACAAATAGAAGACATTCATGCCTTCCGCTACATCATAACCTTGTCGCTCAGCAGTAATCTAGTTTATTTCAAGGAAGTCCTTTTTGTTCTACTCATGAAAATCGAATCTAATATTCGCTTTTGGTCTTTTGTTGGCCTCCATCTTTTCTGCTTGTGCTCTCCACCACACTAGTAGATCTGATCAGTCTGAAATCTCATCAAAAAAAAATTAAAAGACTTACAAAGAAATGGATGGTATAAATAAGCAGAATGTGCGAGTGGGCCAAAACCTAATAAGCGAGTTACAGGAATGGTTGTAAAGCAAGAGCATTGTCAATGCTGGAAAAGTAAATTAATTTTATTTAATGGAGAGCTTTCTCAAGGTGAATATTTAGAGAAATTGAAAGGCCCCAATCCTTCCATGTGAGCAGCTAGTTGAAAGGTTCATGAATTCTTTTGAGTCTTACCCTTCTCACTCAAAAGTCTTGAGCACCCATGTTTGTGGAAAGAAGGGAGAAGAATTATTCAGAGATGGAATTAGAAAAAGATAAGAAAATACTGTTGGAATTTAATCCCTAATTACAGCTGTCCCCACCAACCACTGCCCACAATATCGCAATAAATAAAATATTCATCACGATACCGCGGGAGCCTCCATAAAAGTTTGTTTTATCTTTAACCGCCGCAGTTTACTAGGCCGTCAACTAACCGCTGCCCGCAATATCGCAATATGGGTTTTACCCATTGCGATACCGTGGGAAACTATGGAAAAAGCCGCCACCGCCAAGAAATATCCGGATACAAAAGAATTAATATTTATGTTATAATATTGATGTAAAGGACATTGTATTAAATGCGTTTTGACGGGGGAAAAATTAGTTAGGTGATTTTTGAATTAAATGTTATTTCGTTCCCTCTCTTCCGGGAAAAATATTTTTACTTCAACTTATATTTGTATATGTAAACTTTTTTTAATTAATGAGAATGAGAATGCGAATGTGAGCATACAGGAAATTTACGAGCAGCAGCTCTGTGTTGAAGAAATAATATTTTTATTCCTCTGCCTCTATCCTTCACGTGGTATCAGAGCAAGTTCGATTATCAGAGTCAATTTTATCAAAGAAGATTATCTAGGTAAATTTCAAAAATGGCAGCAAGCACAAGCTTGACAAACCCACAAATTCCAAAGTTTAAAGGAAAGAATTATGAGTACTAGTCAATTACCATGAAAGCACTATTTAGCTCACAAGATATATGGGATTTAGTAGAGAATGGATTTGCAGAGCCAGCAGATGCAGTAGCATACAATACTTTAACACAAGCAGAGAAAGACTTATTAAAAGACACAAGGAAGAAAGATTCAAAGGCTTTATTTTATCTGTTTCAAGCTGTACATGAGAGCATTTTTCCAAGGATTTCAGCAGCAACAAAGTCCAAACAAACATGGGACATACTTCAAATAGCCTATTAAGGCATGGAAAAAGTTAAAACAACAAAGCTACAAATGCTGAGAAGAGATTTTGAAACAATATGTATGAAGGACAATGAATCTGTAGATTCATTCTACACCCAAGTCATTGGGGCGGTTAATCAAATTAGGTCTCATAGAGAAAATCTGGAAGATACCAGAGTTGTTGAAAATATTTTAAGGAGTTTGCCCATAAATTTTCTACTGGTTGTAGTTTCTATAGAGGAGACAGAATCTCTCACAGTTCTCAGTTGATGAGCTGTATGCATCTTTAATTTCTCATGAACACAGGCTGAAAAGGTCAGCAAATACATCACTAGAGCATGCTTTCAAAACTCAGGCTTTAGTTAGTCAAGGAAGAGGCAGAGGTAGATCAAGAGGAAGAGGAAGAAACTCTTACAGAGGTGAAAGATACAGTCTATCAAGCTCAAGTGGAAGAGGCAGCAATCAAGGCTCAAGCCAAAACCTAACACAGAATCAGTTACAAAATCAGAGATATGATAAATCTCAAGTCCAATGTCACTACTGTAAAAAATATGGGCATTATATGAATGAGTGTAGAAAGAAGCAGTATGATAACAATAGACAAAATGTAAATTTTTTAAGAGAAGGTCAAAATCAGAATTCAGATAAGAGCACAATATTTTTAGCTTGTAATGTTGCTCAAGCAAATGAAAAAGATGTATGGTTTTTAGATTCAGGCTGTAGCAATCATATGACAGGGAATCTAGAAATATTTTCAAGTTTAAATGAGAATGTAAAGTCTGATGTTACATTGGGTAATGACAACAAAGTGTCAGTCAAAGGAAAATGAGATGTCAATATTCTAACTAAACAGGGGAGAAAAAGTATATTTCAGATGTGTATTTTGTGCCTAGTCTGAAACATAACTTAATGAGTGTAGGGCAACTGGTTCAAAAAGGGTATAGAGTAACCTTCAAGAATGGTCTGTGCACAATTTTAGACAAATACCCAAGCAACCAACTTATTGCAAAAGTCAAAATAAACAACAGAATGTTTCCCTTAAAGATAAGGCCAGATTTGAATATAAATTATGCTCAAGCACAACACTTAATGAATTCACAAGTGGGTAGAGAAGAAACTACAGCAGTAGTGCAGACAATCTTTCAAGCTAAGATAAAAGATGAAAACTGGTTATGGCACCTGAGATTTGGGCATCTCAACTTTGGAGGTTTAAATTTACTTCATAGGAAAGGCATGGTCAAGGGACTACCTTTAATAGAAAAACCAGAAAGGGTATGTGAAGGGTGCATTTTAGGAAAACAACATAGAGAATCATTTCCAGCAGGAAAGTCAACTAGAGCAAAAGCCCCTTTGGAAATTATACATTCATATTTGTGTGGACCTATGCAAACACCTTCAATAGGTGGTAGTTTTTATTTTCTGACATTCATTGATGATTATTCAAGAAAAACATGGGTTTATTTTCTAAAGTAGAAAAATGAAGTGTTTGATCTGTTTCGTCAGTTCAAGAATTTGGTTGAAAAACAAAAGTGGTTATTATATCAAAGTGTTGAGAACATATAGAGGTGGTGAATATATTTCAAAAGAATTTTTAATTTTTGCAAAGATCATGGAATTCACAAGCAGTTCACAACTAGATACACACCTCAGCAAAATGGAGTAGCTAAAGGAAAAACAGAACAATCATGGAAATGGCTAGAAGCATGTTGAAAGCCAAACATTTGTCAAATGAATATTGGGCAGAAGCAATATCTTGTGCAACCTATATAATGAATAGGTGTCCAACAAAAAGTGTCATGAATATGGTACATGAAGAAGCATGGACAGAAAGAAAACATAGTGTTACTCACATGAGAGTATTTGGATGTGTAGCATATGCACATGTGTCTTATGAATTGAGAAGGAAGCTAGATAACAAAGGAGAAAAATGTATATTTGTTGGATACAGTGAAGAATCCAAAGCTTATAAGCTCTATAATCCAACAACAAAGAAAGTTATAATTAGCAGAGATGTACAATTTGTAGAAGATGAAGCATGGGATGGAAGCATAGAGAACACAGTCAATATTTCAACTAGTATACCTCAAGAGGAGAATGAACTTTCAGCATCAACAAATATTCCAGCTATTGTGACTCCTACCACTCCCATTCAAGCTCACCAAAGAAGTCCACAAGTGACACCGACATCGATTGTAAGAACAACCTCATGCATTCAAGAAAGCAGTCCAACAAGAGGACAACAAACACCATCTACAGCAGGACCATCAGGTCCATTTTCCACAAGTTCAAGTGATATGTCAAATCCTACATTGGCAAGTCTAAGAAGACAGAAAATCAGAAGCATAAGAGATATATATGAGCAAAATGAAGGTGAGAATAACTCGGATCAGATTTCTCTTTTTGCATTTTATTCTCAAATAGAAAATCCAGTTCATTTTGAAGATGCAGTCAAAGATGATAAATGGGTAAGTGTTATGGATGAAGAGATTGAAGCAATTGAAAATAATCAGACATGGGATCTTGTCAGTCTTCCAAAAGACAAAGATGTCATTGGAGTGAAATGGATTTATAAAACCAAATTGAATGAAAAAGATGAAGTTCAGAAGCTTAAAGGAAGATTGGTTGTAAAGGGCTATTCACAACAGCCTGGAATTGATTACAATGAGACATTTGCACCTGTAGCACAATTAGATACTATAAGGATGATTTTAGCATTAGCAGCTCAGAATAAGTGGTCTGTATCTCAAATGGATGTAAAGTCAACTTTTTTAAATGGTTATTTAGAAGAAGTTTATGTGGATCAGCCACCTGGGTATGGAATTCTGGGTCAAGAAGACAAAGTTTACAAATTGAAAAAGGCACTGTATAGATTGAAGCAAGCCCCAAGAACTTGGTACAGCAGAATAGACAGTTATCTTTTGCTGAATGGATTTAATAGATGTAGCAGTGAGCCCACACTGTATACAAAAATGAATGAAGAAGGTGAAATACTAATAGTATGCTTATATGTTGATTTAATCTTCACTGGAAATTTGTCAATTGATCTATTCAAGGCAGACATGAAGAAAGAATTTGAAATGACAGACTTAGGTCTGATGAAGTATTTTTTGGGCATTGAAGTGAATCAAAATGAAAATGGTATTTTTATTTCACAGTCAAAATATGCAAATGACATTTTGAAAAGGTTTAATATGATGAAGTGCAAACCAGCACCAACACCTACAGTGACAGGTCTGAAACTAAGCAAGGATGATAGAGGGTCTAATGTTGATCCAACTTTGTTTAAGAGGCTTGTTGGAAGTCTCATGTATCTCATAGCCACAAGGCCAGACATTATGTATGGAGTAAATTTGATTTCTAGGTTTATGAAAACACCAAAAGACACCCATTGGAAAGCAGGGAAGAGAATTTTAAGGTATGTAAGTGGAACCAGGAATTTTGGCATTAAGTATTTAATATCAAATGAGTTCAAACTCATAGGATACACAAGCAGTGACTGTGCTGGCAACATTGATGACAGAAAAAGCACGTTTGGTTATGTATTTAATTTTGGGACAGGGGTTGTCTCCTGGTCTTCAAAGAAGCAGCCAATAGTTTGTCTTTCATCAGCTGAAGCAGAATATGTGGCAGCCACAAGTGCAGCATGTCAGGCAGTCTGGATGAGAAGAATTTTGAAAGAATTGCAAAATGAACAAATGGAGGCAGCACAAATTTACTGTGATAAAAATCCAACCTTTCATAAGAGAAGCAAGCATATTGATACCAGGTATCATTTTATCAGGGAATTAATTAACAATGGTGACATATTTTTAGAGTTTTGTAGATCAGAAGAGCAGAGTGCAGATATTTTTACAAAGGCACTGGGAAGAGATAATTTCATCTTTCAAAGAAATAGATTGGGCATGGTGGACAGATTTTTACAAAGGCACTGGGAAGAGATAATTTCATCTTTCAAAGAAATAGATTGGGCATGGTAGACAGTGCAGTTATGTTTAAGGGGGAGTGTTGGAATTTAATCCCTAACTGCAGCCGTCCCCGCCAACCACTGCCCGCAATATCACAATAAATAAAATATTCATCACGATATTGCAGGAGCCTCCATAAAAGTTTGTTTTATCTTTAACTGCCGCAGTTTACCGGGTCGTCAACTAACCACTGCCCGCAATATCACAATATGGGTTTTACCCATTGCAATACCGCGGGGAACTATGAAAAAAGCCACCACCGCCAGGAAATATCTAGATACGAAAGAATTAATATTTATGTTATAATATTGATGTAAAGGACATTGTATTAAATGCGTTTTGACGGGGGAAAAATTAGTTATCCTAGAAAAATATTTTTACTTCAACTTATATTTGTATATGTAATTTTTTTGAGAATGAGAATGCGAATGTGAGCATATAGGAAATTTACGAGCAGCAGCTCTGTGTTGAAGAAATAATATTTTTATTCCTCTGTCTCTGTCCTTCAAATATAGCCCAATTAAGTTAATGCAATCTCATAAAATTGGCTTTGATGGTTTGGACTCTGAGGAGAAACATATATTTATAGATATTGCTAATTTCTTTAGTGCCAAAATAAAATATATGGAAGGCATCCCAATGGAGGACGGTCGAACACGCAGTTCAAACCCTGATAGAGAAATCCCTGGTTGATAAGAGGAGATGTATTTGGAATGCACGATCACCTCCGTGACTTGGGAAGACAAATAGCGGACAAAGCGGTCCCTCCTCGGTTGTGGCACCTAGAGCATCTCAGATCTATGGTGTGCTGCTTTTCAATATCTCCATAATTAAAATCATAAAAATCCCTTATTTCTTATTTATTTATTTATTCTATTAGCAAAGAATGTAAATTTAACCATGATTCTTGAATGCAGCAGGAAAAGGAACTAAACAAATCGTAGAAGAAATTGAATATTTTATTGGAAATTCAACTGTCGTCCTGTGGCTTTGAGTTGACAAGGCACGATGTGAGATAGTTGCAGTATTTCGGCAAGTCAAATCAGCACCCAGGTAGTTTGTTGCAAATTATGATTTTTACAGCAAGGATGAAATGTTTATGGATTTGATTGTATGAGTTTCAATTTAATTCTTAAATAAAATTTTATAATGAAAACGTACATTTCAGAATAATAATTGGGTGACCATGAAAAATAATTATTTTGGATGTTAATTTTGAATTTCATGACAGTTTTAAGTTAAGATGGCTGATTTTTTCCATTGTGACAGATTGCAAAGTCTTCCTTCCAGATTTAATAAAAATGTAAAACTGTCTGGAAGAATTAGTTATAAGTGATGCACCCCTTGAGTCAAGCATTGAAGGGACATCTTTGTCAAAATCACTCGCAGAACTCGGCAATCTTAAAACTCTGAGATTTGACGAGGTGCCATCAAATGGAGAAGTGGTTCTGAGGAATAGTAGAGGGTGAACTCATTTTGAGTTGAATAGCCTTAAACAGCTAGAGATTGCAATAATAAGTTAACTAATTGAAGTGGACTTAAAGGTGGTAAATACGCTGGATATGCTTATATTTAATTACCGTGAGAATCTGAGAAAAATGTCAGGGTTGTCTTCTTTGGCAAGTCTTCGAGAGTTATTCATAAATGGGTGTTATATGTTGAGAGAGTTTCCAAGCCTTGAGATTGTTGTATGTAATGACTTGGAGAGTGTAGAAGGTGTCCAATAGTTGGAAGGATTGAAAATTCTTGTAATTCAAGCGTCGCGACTTGTAGGCGTATTGAATTTCACTTCTAGACTAATGCTTAGAATTAGATCATCTGAATGTTTGGTATTTTATTGCTTAGTTAATGTTGGGAAATTTAGCACTCCTAACTCTTCAAATGTTTCAGAGACTACCATCAGAGTATACCATTATAACGAGTGAACTGGATGAAGCAGTGTCAAGGTTAAATGTAAAATTATTTTCTGATGTGATTGATTGCAGCCATGCAATTGCTGAGATTCACAGTAGTAGACATTATCGTCAAAAGTTGGAGGAGATTCCAAACCCATTATATGCACTCTCCATATATCGGCTGGTTGTGCTCATTCCTCGGTGCTCCTTATTCTAAACTAGAACGTGGTTTTCATTCTGATGTACACACAGGGCAGCCTAATCCTAAAATAAGTGGGCCTGAAGATTCTGAAATTCTTGGAGGGTTTATGGCTACCGTGAATAGAGGCAAAGAAGAATAGAAGGTTCATATTATCAAGAGAAGTTTCCTTATATCCTTTTTTTGAGGAGATTCCAAACCCATTATATGCGCTCTCCATATATCGGCTGGTTGTGCTCATTCCTCGGTGCTCCTTATTCTGAACTAGAACGTGGTTTTCATTCTGATGTACACACAGGGCAGCCTAATCCTAAAATAAGTGGGCCTGAAGATTCTGAAATTCTTGGAGGGTTTATGGCTACTGTGAATAGAGGCGGAGAAGAATGGAAGGTTCATATTATCAAGAGAAGGTTTCTTATATCCTTTTTTTGTTTTTTTTTCAGACTGCAGGAATTGGTCAGGTATCTGTCCCCCTATAAACTGCAGTGTGTGCAGTAAACTTTTTTCACCTGACCAGTGATGTTGGCATGGCAAGCACTCTAGTACCAGGGGGGGCGGTGTGGAGACTAGACCTCGTGACCTCTTGCCTACAACAGGATACTTTAGCCAATCGAACTAGACCCACCGCCTCAGCATTAACCAATAGTTAGTAAATAATTTATATTAGAATAGTTAGTATATAATATGTTATTCATGAGCACTGTCTCATACCTGTCATTTAAAAGACAAGATTATGTTGAACTGTAGGAATCCAGGGATCCTAAGAGAATTATGATTCTATGACGGGTTGCACTGTGGTTCCCTTCTAGGGCTGCGATGCCCTAGCTGCGTTTGATCTTTCCTTGGCTGCGTTTCTTTTTGTTCTGTGGCGGGTGGCTCCTTTGTCAGGTGCGTGGGGCTGCTGTGTGTGGAGTGCGGTGTGGGGATTGCTGCGAGGGTTGTTTTTTCTGTATGTAAAGTTTGTTGTGTGAAGTGTGTGGTGTGGAGTGTGAGGGAGGGTCTGTTGTGGAGTTTTCGTGGTGTGGAGTCTTTTGGTGGGGTGTGGTGGTTTGTGGGTTTGGCTTGGGGTGCCGGGTGTGGTTGATGATGGCTGAAGCCTCCGAGAGCTTGGCAATTTCGGGTGTGTCACATCCTCAAGGCTTCGCTAAGGACATGCATGCTTCGATGTTGAATAACTCTTTTGTGGGTGAGAGCTCCAAGCTCAAGAAAGTGAATGGTTGCTTGCCACGGAGTCACGCTCGTCCCATTTTGGTTATCTCTCCTGATTCGGTGCATGATGACTTTGCTTATTGGACTCAACACGTTTTGATCTGTAAGTTTTTAGCTATTCGGGCCCCCCTCTCAGCTTTGGAGTCCTGGATGCGTCGTACCTGGTAGGTTGAAGGTGACTTTGATATTTTGGTGGTAGGGAATGGGTTCTTCTTGGTTGACTTTTCTTGCATCTCAGATCGTAATCAGGTTTTTGAGGGGGGGCCGTATTTTTACATTCATGTGGGTTTATTTATGAAACCCTGGCATGGGGGTTTTAATGCGGCTGAGGATCTGCCTTCTCGAGTTCCTGTATGGGTTCGTCTGCCATGGCTTCCTTTGGAGTTCTGGAGAGAAGATATTCTACAACGGATAGCAGCATTGTTGGGGAAGCCGGCTGCCATTGCTCAGAATACTTTAGACAAAAAGGTATTTTCTTTCGCTCGCATTTGTGTTGAAATTGATTTAAATAATCCACTGCCAGATTCTTTGGAGATTTGTATTGGCTCTGCCTCATGGATTCAACAGTTAGATTACGAGTCCCTTCCTTTCCGGTGCCGATTTTGTCATGAGTATGGTCACCTTCTGCGTCAGTGTCCTCGGACCTCCAGAACGGCGGGGGTTCCTTCTTCTTCTCCCTCAGGACCTTCAGTGGAGAAGGCAGATAAAAGCAAGGGGTCTATGGCTGAAGGGGGGAAGGCTGAGCGAGGGCCTGATAAGGATGGCTTCATTCCTGCTAAACCTAAAGCTAAGGGGAGAGGTCAGAAGCGACCCTTTAAAGATAAGCAGAGTGATCAGGGTTTCAATCGTTTTGAGGTTTTGGACAATCAGGCCTTGGAGGAAGGGATTCCTGTTGAGATCTTGTCTGGGGATACTGGTATGGATATAGGGCTGGAACAGGCAATTGTAGTTAGGGACTCTTCTCTTCCTTTGGACAAGGGAGGGTCTGGGTCTGTGGACAATCCGGCTGCTTTAAATGATGATATTATTTTAGCAGAATTAGCTAAAGAAGCGTCCTCAGGAAAGGGTCGAGGTTCAGCTTCTTATCTAGGAGTGCTCCAGCGCCCTCTTAAGAAAGGAAATTTTGATAAGTCTCTTAAGGTTGGTCGCAAGAAGGATGTGGACAAGATTAAATCTACCGAGGAGTTGTTGGTGGAATCGGGCTCTATTAAGACCTTGGATGCCCACTTTGCCCAGCCTTCCCCATGATTGTTCTTTCTTGGAATGCAAGGGGGCTGAATAGCACCTCCCGTAAAAAAGCTATTCAGGATTTGACTAGGGTTCATTCTCCTAATATTTTATGTGTGCAGGAGACTAAGCTTCAGGTGGATTGTATGCTTCAGTATGCTCCTTGTATTTGGTCTTCTGGGCAATGTCAGTGTATTGGCTCTAGAGGAAATTCTAGAGGTTTGGCACTATTTTGGGATCCTCGTAACATTGTTCCTTCCTGGTGGATTTCTTGCCAATCCTCTATCTCTATGGTGGCCTCTGTTGTGGACTCTGGTGAGACTATTTTGGTTAGCAATGTGTATGCTCCGGTTGACATCCGTGGTAAGAGACAGCTGTGGGCCCATATTACGTTTGTTAGATCTTGTGCTCCCCTTTTGCCGTGGATCTTAGGAGGTGATTTCAATTCTATCTTGTGCCTAGAAGAGAAAAGAGGTGGATTGCCGAGATTGGGTCCTGCTTCAGATTTGTTTCTGGCTAGTGTGACCTCTCTTGCTCTTGTTGATGTCAAACCTTCTAATGGCTTATTTACTTGGAATAATAGGCGGAGTGGATCAGAGGCAATTTCTGAGCGGTTGGATAGGTTTCTTGTTTCTAGTTTTTGGGTTGGGGGCAGTGTGGTTATTGGCTCTGAGATTTTTGATTGGTGTGGCTCTGATCATTGGCCAATTAAGTTTTCTGCTTCTCCTTTCCCTAATCCTAAGCGTCCTCCTTTCAAATTTTAGCTTATGTGGTTGCGTGACTCTTCTTTGTATAATCTTGTTGCTCAGTGGTGGCGGGATGGAGCCCCTGCGTATGGTACTGCTATGTACTCTTTTGTTAAAAAGTTGCAATGTGTTAAGTTTCATCTTAAGAGATGGAATAGACTTTGTTTTGGCAATTTCCGTGCTAAGAAAAGGGAAGCGCAGGAGCGTCTCGCTGTCATTACTCGCCAGATTAGGGATCTTGGTTTTTCTGAAGCTCTTGGGCATGCTGAATCCCAGGCTCTTAAAGCTGTGGAAGAGTGGGAGCTTCGTGAGGAGATTTTCTGGAAACAGAAGGCTCGGATTGACTGGCTTCAAGAGGGTGACAGGAATACTGCCTTCTTTCATCACTCCGTGCAGGCTCGTCGGAATAAGTGTTATATCTCTTCTCTAGTTAACTCTGAAGGAATAGCTTTATCCTCACAATAGGCTCTATCCAGAGAAGCTTGCCTGTTTTTCTCTACTTTGTTTACTGAGGACTCTCCTCCTGCTGAGGTTGAGGAAAATAGGATTCTTGCTTGTATTCCTCCTTTGATCTCTGATGAGTTGAATGCTTCTCTCATGCGCCCGATCACTCTACCTGAAGTGGAAGAGGTGGTGTTTGGGATGAATAAGGGGAAGGCTCCTGGCCCTGATGGGTTCCCAGTTGAATTCTTCTAGGAGTTTTGGGAAATTGTGAAGATGGATCTGTTGGAGGTAGTCTGTGAATCTTTTCATAACAAGCAGATGCTTAGGGCCATGAATGCTACCTTTTTAGTCCTAATTCCTAAGAAGGAGGGTGCTGATAGGTTTGAGCTTTTTCGTCCTATTGCACTCTGCAATGTGGTGTATAAGATTATTACTAAGTTGATTGCTGAGCGGCTCAAATCTTGCCTGCCTGTTGTTATTTCTGAGGAGCAAGGAGGTTTTGTGGCTGGGCATCAAATTTTGGATGGGGTGGTGATTGCCTCGGAGGCTATTCATTCCATGGCGATTTCCAAGGAGAAGTCTATGTTCATTAAGCTAGATATGGCAAAAGCGTATGATAGAGTTAAATGGAGTTTCCTTCAGAAGATTCTGTTGGCCTTTGGGTTTTCTTCTGAATGGGTGAGTTGGATTATGAGCTGTGTGACTTCCTCCTCATTTTCTGTCATTGTGAATGGGGAACCTTCAGAGCTGTTTGGTGCCACTAGGGGCCTTCGCCAGGGAGACCCTCTCTCTCCCTATCTGTTTATTATTATGGCTGAGGGGTTGGGTCGCTTTCTTAAATCCCAGGTCTCTCTTGGTCTGATCCGTGGGTGGCAGTGGGGGTTGGGGCTGCCTACTTTGTCTCACCTCCAGTTTGTGGATGACACTTCTCTTATGGGGCTGGCGAGTCTTCATGAAGCAGAGTCTATTAGGCATGCTTTGGACATCTACCTAGCTGCTTTGGGTCAGAAAGTTAATGAGCAGAAGTCTTCTATTTTTTTCTTCAATACTCCTTTGGCCATCCAAAGGAGGATTGCTGCTATTTTGAGGTTTCAAATTGGATCTCTCCCCTTTGTTTATCTGGGGATTCCTCTCGCCGTTGGTCGTCAACCCAAATCCTCTTGGCAGATGTTGCTTGATAAGTTGAGGAAGAAGGTAACTCACTGGACTCATCGGTGGTTGTCTACTGCTGCTAGAGTTACCCTCCTTCAGTCTGTTATCCAGGCCCTTCCCATCTACAGATGTTTTGTTCAATCGGCCCCTATGTATTTCCTCCGTGAATTTGATGCTCTCTCTCGGCAATTCCTTTGGAGTGGCAATTTGATGACTTCAAAGTGGAGCCTTGTTAAATGGGATTCTATGTGTAGACCTAAGCAGGAGGGTGGTCTTGGTTTGCGCTCTTCTATTCTGAATGGGCAAGCTCTCGCGGCGAAGCTTTACTGGCGCTAGTGTACTAATCAACATCAGCTGTGGGCCCGTGTTCTTAGCTTTAAGTATCTTCGTGGTGCTGCTCCACATGAGGTTCCACGCTATCCTCTGGAGGGAAGTGGTTCTATGATTTGGTCTACTTTGAAAGTGGGAGCCCAGTTGATTAAGCGTGCTCTTTTTTGGATCTGTCATTCGGGATCTCAGGCTCTTTTTTGGTGGGATTCTTGGGATGGTCACCCACCTATTCTTTCTGCTTTTCCTCATCTTCAACCCCTCTGTGATGTGTTTACTGCTGCTGGTTGGGAGACTGTTGAGCATTACAAAATTGCTGAGCATTGCGGCGCTGGTGTTTCTTTCCGCTGGAAGCACATTTCTGAGTGGCCTCCTGGGGGCTCTGAGGAGGACAGACAGGAGCTTGCTCTTCTTTTGGCTTCTCGGGCTTGTAATTCGTTGAGGGGACCTGATATTTTAGCTTGGGATAGCTCCGACATGTCTGGGAAATACTCTGTGTCTACCGGCTATAAGCAATTGGGTAGACAGTTGTTTGGGGATATTCAGGTCCCCTGGTGGAAGTATGTGTGGCATAAGCTGTCTTGGCCCAAGTGCAATTTCCTCATGTGGCTGGTGGCTCAAAATCGATGTCTTACTTGGGACAATTTATGCAAGCGGGGTTTCCAGGGTCCCTCTTGGTGTGTGTTGTGTCGTGAGGCTGAGGAGTGTGTTTCTCATCTCTTCTTCCAATGTTCCTATGCTCGGGAGATATGGCATTTCTGGTGGCGAGTGTGGAATATGCCCTGTCGGCATGTTTCTTCTTTGGCTGAGTTTGTGGATCGGGAATGTAGGGCCCCTGTTTCTACTTCCTTTCTTCAAGCTGCTTGGGCGATTGGTCCTTCCTTCATCATTTGGAACCTTTGGTTGGAGAGGAATCGTCGGATTTTTCAGGATATGATGATGGGGGCCCCGCGCTTGTGGTGGAAAATTTTGCATTCTTTGGGTGAAACGATCGCGGCTAAGTGTGATCTATCTGAGTCGATTGCTCCTTCTGATGTTGGCTGTTCCAGTCGCCTTCATCTGCCTCCTCAGCATCAGCAGCTTATGCGCAACAGGTCTAGGCATCCTACTCCGAAGGTGAATAGGGAGGGAAGATGGTCTCCTCCTCCTCAAGACATCCTTAAAATTAACACGGATGGCTCTTCTCGTGGAAACCCTAGTCATGCTGGAATTGGTGGTGTTGGTCGGGATAGTTCGGGAGATGTTCAATTTATCTTCTCTATTTATAAGGGTCTTCATACTAATAATCTTATGGAGGCTCAGGCAATTTTACTGGCTGTTGAGCAGGGCAGTAAGTTGGGGTGGCGCAAGATTATATGCGAATCTGATTCCCAGGTGGTGGTGAACTTGCTGAACAGGAAAAGGCTTGAGGATGTTGGTTGGCACTTGGCTTTGATTATTGAACAAATTCTCAATCTTTGTGTTTCTCTTGAGTTTGTTACTTTCACTCATATTCCTAGGGAGTGGAATGGTGTTGCTGATTGTTTGGCTAAATGGGCTTCTAACCATATTCATGATTGGAACTTGGTTGACCGGGGGCAATTACCCCCTGATTTGTCTCAGCAGTTGGACCACTTGGTTGAGCTTGATAAGGCTCTGTAATGATTTGGCTCTGTATTTTCTCTTGTGATTAATAAATTTTTACCCCTCTTTATGTTAACTGTAGGAATCCAACAATAATCTGTTACGCACTAATTCTTTAAGAGAAAAAAATACTGGAATACTACAAAGTTTGAAAGTAAAGTGACTGAGGCAGTGATTATCTGATAAAAATAAAGGCTAGGTCTTTCCAATCTGCTATGAACAACTCTCATTTATCGATACAAGGAAGTTTAAAGATGGAAGCAGCAAGAAAGTTCGAACTTTCAATGACATAATAAATTTGTATCTAAATTTTTAAATAGGTATGAATAAGAGAATGTGAGTACATAGTTTGAATAGTTAGATGGAACATTCTATCTAATAAGATCAATTTTTGGTTTCAATATAAAAGTAAAAAATGTTCATTTATATGAAAAATTATGTATCATTAAAGTAAAAATTTGGTAGATGAATAGATTGTATGTTGTCTAGCATCAATTTCTCTTAAATTGCCATGCCTAAAATAAAATTTATAGTGAGAATCCTTTAAATTTCATAAAAAAGATAACAATTTATCCACCAAAAATTATATTCCTTCCATTTACTTATACTATAGAATCTTCCCTAGTCAATTTAAAACTATATACAAATCTATAAGTTTACAAATGGTGCATTTTTTAATCTATGTTTTCAAATAATTTACTTTAATGTATACTTATCTTTTCTAGTAGCCAATAATGGTCAATGGCACTAAAAGGGTATCTGAAAAAACTAGGATCCTTTTAGAAAAATCACTCATAGATAGAGTCAAAAATTATTATTATCTTTGACAAAGATTTTTTTTTATTAAGCTACGCAAGGATTTCGAAAGGGCCAAGCCCCTTGTACAAAAAGTTAGAAAAAATAGGCATGAAACACTAAAGGATAGCAAGGAACCAAAGAGAAACAAGAACACACAAAAAATAAGGACACTACATAATCCAACAACCTACCAACCCAAATTCAAGATTGTTTGAAGCTAAATTATTCCAATGATTTTTGTTAATCCTAATACAAGGATTCAATTACCCAAAACTGGGTTTTGGAACAATTAATGAAAATCAATCCTTCTATAGTTTATAGGAGCTTTCCCTCTATTTTCATCCTTCTAAACATCCTCAAAGGAAATAGTACACTCCTCAATAGTAGTAAACATATGTTCCTTTATTCTCCAAAAGAGATGGTGTTTCTTGATGCTCTAAAAATTAGAATAGGTGGTATGGCCCACTTTACAACAACATTGATAAATAATTGAACACTCTTTGATTTTAATTTTGTACACCCTATCTCCAAACTTGGAAGATAAAGTGATTTGAGTGGGATCCCCTTGTTTTATCTACAAGAACACAAAATATTTCAAAAAAGAAACACTTCTTGAATTTACTAACCTTATCAATAGTAAAGTATTACCCAAAACTATTGGACATAAGCATGAAAACTTGCCCATCCCAAAACTCCAAAATTAGCCCCAACATTGTCACCCAAATAAGGAACATGATGGATTCTTCACTCAAAGCGTTAAATCCATAGGACCATTTTTTTAGACAAAGGCCATTTAACCCTTTTAACCAAGGACCTTTTTGAAGAACACTAGAACAATCTTCAAGAAAAAAAGGAAAGTGAGAAAAAATATTTAGCATAAAACAACCCCTACATGGCCTCTTAGTCTCTAAATCTAAATCACCCATTTTTTAGTGACAGTAATGTTGGGACGATTACTCCAAAATATCCCAATGAACGAGTTTTAGAACTAAGTAATTGAATTAACCATAAGATTATTAGGGACAAAAGTATCTTCCTCTCCTTGGTTGAGGCAAGGAAAGCAACAACAAGCATATTCTTTGGCACACTCTCCTCAACTATAGGGATAATTGCAAGAAGCTGGTTCCATGAAGAGGTGAATTTTTGGCCATAAAATATTGAGAGGAACGAATACCCATTTTGAGAAAAAGGGGTATCTATTTCAAAATGGGATCCTAAACCTAAATCCAAATGGTTACCCATTTTTCTATAAGTACAAGTTACAAAATGGGTACCCATTATGAAAAAGGTGTCCATTTTGAAACAGGTACCTATTTTACAAAACTATTTAACTTTAAAAAATATGACTATCAATCATTTCCCTCTTGTACAATCCCTAGATTGAGAGTTAGCTAAATGAAATGGGTAACCCACTTTTGATGCTATTTACACCTCCAAATTTTACCTTCCACCTCCTCCCTTCCACCATTGAGTTTTAACAACCTCTATGTTAGTATTTGTAAATTTTTTCTATATATTTAATGTTTATAGTTTGTAATTATGGTTTACATTTTAGGTAGATAATATAATGTTTATAGTTTGAAATTTTATGGAATATATTTTGAGAGCATAATACAATATTTGTTTATTTAATGCAATTATACCAACTATGATCAATTGTTCAAGCTGTTATGCATCCACATCATCTAGATTCTATTTATATCTTGCATACTAAAATGAATGATCAATCGAGTATTTTTCAACATTTGGTATCAAAGTTCCAAGATCTCTCTATATATGTAAAATCATAGTGAAGGAAGGTTGAGGATGAATTTGTAAGAGACACCATGTCATGTCATTAAGGATGTAGTTACATCTAGAGGTCAATGTCGAGTGCATGGGCTATAGAATTTGTCAAATTCATTTATGTTTGAAGTACTCACACATTTCTTGCAATAATTTTCTTGTTTGGAGGAGCGTGCTTACAGTCGTTGATTTCAAACCTCTATAAAATTGCATTTGCATACTTACTTTGGCCAAGCCATGGATTTCTAATCACTCTATCTCTTCTAATTTTCATCCCAAGAATATGTTTAGCTACACTAAGATCTTTCATTGTAAATTTAGCAGTAAGTTGAGATTTCAGTTCTGAAATCATACTGTTAGTGTATTCTACCCTAATTAGACTAACTTTGCATGAGATTACACCTTCTCATAGTTGCAACATCAACATAGACTCTGCGACGACTCTCACCCAGTTGCAACAAAACTCTTCTCAGCTCATTATGCATTGAGGAAGCAGCTCACATAGTGAGTGTTGTGGCTCCCATAGCAAGCTGCAACCTCTCAGCGTTGAATATGCTCACGTGCCCTCTGAGTTTTTCCCTTGATTTACCCCTCTTATATCTACATGAAGATTCGGTGCCCCCAACTGATGAGAAACCACTGCAAATCAAGCCCACGTGAAGGTTTGTCTACGAATTTGAATATGTGTTGTGACATTTAAACAATATTTGTGCCCTTCATAGGCCTCACAAAAGGATGGGACCACTCTACAGTCACTGCTATCTTAGAGGCTTCACACGGAGGACTCACAAAGCAGTGAAGGCACGTAATGGAGGTGCGACGAGCAAGCCAATAGGGGTGCAACATTGTGTGGAGATAATTTGCAAGTCGATAGATCTGCAACCAAGTTGCAAGCAGGCGTGAATGATCTCACCAAGAAGGCGTGGAGTTCTCTGGCAGCATGGAGTGAAGGGAAACCGCCGCCCTGACGTTCAAATCAATGGCACAAGGCAGCAACTGATCAACCATTGACTCGGTCTGTCCTATCTCGCGCCAAGCTAAGTCACCTCCCATACGTCTCTCACTCTCACCTCCCATTATTAGTTCTAATTGCAATAGAACTCTATTTTTCGTTTCCATTTGACCTGGTAAAAGACCTCCCACATATCTCTCAAGTTACAATTTATGTTTGCAATTAAAGCATTTATTTGTAATTACAATTTTTTGCTTCAAATTTGCACTAACAATTATGGTAACAGTCAAACTTGGTTATCATAAAGTTTCAACAAGAGGGGGAGTCAATTTTTTTGCAATCAATTTGTAAAGAGGGGTTATTTTTTGTCACAGTTAAAAAATTTGTAAAAGAAGAATAATTTTTTTCTTTTGATCATTTAAACATTTGTAAAAGTTTATTTTACAAATAAATTTGGGAGATCAAAAATCAAGGGGGAGTTTATTTTGCCAATGCACTCACCTTATAAAGTGCCACTTTTCTATATTTTTCTTGGGGGGAATTATGTAGGGTATTTCATAATTAATGAACTAAAATAAAGTTCCAAAGGGGGTAATTATCTAGTCTGAAAATGGGAATTGGAAATCATCCATCTATCAGCAATTTAGGAGAAGGAAACTATAAGTCCTGGCACGATGGAGTCCTAAAGCTATGTCTATGGATTCATTTGTTGCCGCATTTGTTTGGATTTATTCCTAAACCTACTGCATGTTGGTAGAAATCTGTATGGGAAAGTAGAAATGATCATTTCTTAGGACTAATCAATTTGAGTGTTGGGGACCACACATTGTGCACTCTGTAACACATTGGGTTCCCTCGCACTCTCTGAACCACTCTATGGGAAATATATGGAGATTCAACTAAACCTCCATTCCCAGATAATCCCACTATAAACATGCTTCTCTCCCATGATAATAAGGATGATCCTTTGTATGATGATGATATTGAAGAGGAACTTGATTATTGGAATAGTCTTGATTGTCCTGATGTAGAGACATCTCTTTCTGTTTCTCTAGTTTCTACACCTTCTATATTGGTAGTTATTCAATCTCCTCAACCTACTATTTCAATAGATACTTTGGCTTCTCCGAAAGCTACATTAGATTCTCTTCTATAGGTTCACTCTTTTCCTCTTCATTAGTGATATGTCATCCTTTCAAGCATTCATCATTTGTTTGTAGAGTCTCTCCTTCTTGATAATGACATCACTGAGGACACTTGTCTTCTCTCAGATGATAGCTCACATCGAGTTGCATCTTCTATTGGTTTGGATCCTCTTTTTCTCTCTACACTCCATGCTCCTATCTTAACACATCTTGATTCTCATTCGAGCAAACCTCACACTTCAGTGGTCATTGTTCTTGAATATTGTATGAGAAAAACACAGTTTAGCATCAACTTTGAGAAACATGAGCATTATCCTGAGCCATTCATCTTGATTCCTTCATGCATTCCACTTGAGTGGGAATTCAACAGTTTGATAGCCAGAGGTTTCTATCTTCCAAAAGGAAGAGACATCATTTGTTGTAGAGGAATCTTCTATAGCATTCACAATGGGACATTCAATGTTGATATTCTTTCTCTTCTCAATAGAGGCACACATGGACATTTCAGGAGTTTTGGGAGAATTTGTGTTGTATACAGGGGTTCTCTCAATCTAGGGGGCTTCAGAGTCTCCACTCTCTCTTATGGGGGGTATCTAATTGTATATTTGCATATGTTCTTGAGAGAGTCTCTTGAGACATTTCATTTGTACTTTTTTTTTGCTTCTCGTTTGGAGAGGAGTATTGTTCCCATGAAGTTTTCTTTGTTTGTGAGAAACTTTCATGTTGTTCATGGGTACCTAACATGGGTTGTAGTTGAGACCCATTTCTTCATACCCACCTAAGCTATGCTTAAGGGGGGGTGTTGGTGTATTCTACCAGGGCTATTTATGCTAACTTAAGCATAGTTAGGTGTTGGAGTAAACCCTTGACTCAAGGTTGTTGAGGTGTCTTGAGAGGTGTTCAATCCCTCTTGACACCTCTCCCTTGCATAGAGGAGAACAACTCACCACCACTACAAGATGAGGAGTCCTCTCCTCATTCTGTGGCATGTGTGTCTATTCTTATGTATTTTTGTTGCTCATCCTCATGCTATATATTGAGGGTTTGAGCTCTCTATTCAATGGGTCAACTAATACATTTTATGCTTTGTTCACTTGTGCTTGTTTCTCATCTCCTTGATCCTCCTAGTTTCTTATACATACCTTTCCCTTTACCAATAAATAGCATATCATCAACATATAATGCAATAAATAGGAAACAATTTGTAAAGACTAAAATCTACATTGATCAAAGATTGACAAATATGAGTTAAATCAGTCAATATTGAACAAATGGGATAAAAGCCTTCCCCATGAAATTGTTGAGCAATGTAAAGGAAAGAACAACATTATCAAACTAATATGAAACTACAAGCAAGATGAACATGAAATCTATTCCTAAACTACTCAAACATCACCCCATAAGGGGGATTGGTGCTACTTTGATGTGGAAAGTAGCCCTTTCCCAACCCCTTTTTGATAAGCTTCTTGATGTGATGAACAAAATGTGATACAATGCAAGATGAAATGAAAAGTGCCTATAGTGAGAATGCAAAGATTATGGGTGGATTGTGGAGTAGAAGTGCCTTGTATTTATAGGTTGAAGGTTTGAAAAATGGAGAGATCTAAGGAATGTGCAACTAAAGAAAAGCCAATGATATTGTGACACTTTTCATATGGCTAGTGGAGGAAGTTGGACTATTTTGGATAATTTGCATGGTTAATGCATGTAATTGAGGATTTGATAGGTGTAAGAGAGATTAATGCACTTGTAAGGAATTAAATGAATATGGTTGAGATGTTTTGGAGGGAAATGGTTTGGGAAAGAAATTCAAATAAGTGGAGTTAGTGAAGGAATTTTCCCTTAGAATATTCCTTTGTGATGGAAAATGAGAAATTAGATAATTAAAAGAATTGATTTTCATGGGCACATGAGTGGGTTAGTCAGGGGTTTAGGTTTGACCTAGGTTGAGTCAAAAGCTAGAGAATGGGTAATGATGGTAAGGGGTTAATTAATTCAGATTAATTAACTTGAAGGGATTTAGGGGATTTGACATTTGGTTTTATTAATTTGATTTATTAAATCAAATGAGAGGACTTTAGGATACTTAATTAAATAAATTGATTTATTTAATCAAATATGATGCACATTAGTGAATTAATCAAATAAATTGTTTTATTTGATTAACATAAGAAATGATGTTAATTTGAGCATCTACATAATCACCATCAGTTTTATAATAAACATAATGATGTAATCTAGAACACTCAAATCCCAAACTCAACACATATGTATCAAATTTCTAGTACCACATCCTCGGACTCTCTTTTTGGCCATACAAAGATTTCTTCAATTTGGAAACTAGATTACTTTTACCTTTCACCATGTTGTTCTCTGGTTCTATCACGAAAATAGCCTCCTCCAAGTCACTATAGAGAAAAGAATTTTTCACATCCATTTTCTCAACCTCTAAATCATAAGCAATAGCAATAGAAAGAAAAAATCTAATGGATGTCATTTTTGTATTAGGAGAAATTATCTCACCATAATCAACACCCTCACCTTGAGAATAACCTTTTCCCAATACCTCCATTTCAACCAATCTTTTTATTGAACACCCATTTACAACCAATAAGTTTTCATCCTTCAAGCAATGGTACAAGATCCCATGTATCATTCCTTTTCAAAGCTACCAATTCTTCTTCAAAAGAAATCTTCTAGGATTTTGCACCATTCATACCTAATGCCTCCTCTACCAATCTAGGTTCACCAATTTTATTATTTAAAGCAAACATACATCTCCAATCATCAGGCGAATACCTTTCAAGTGGTTCTCTATGCCTTGTAGACCTATGAACAAGCTGAGTAGGAGGTTCTTCCTCCTCTTTTGAAGATTTAAAGGTAGAAAATATTCTCATCTTCTTGTCTATCCATGGGCCTTGATTCAACTTTCTTAGGTTTAGAAGGAAAATGAATCTCATATTCCTATTTACTTTCTTTTTGCTGCAATGTAACAGAAGAAGACTTGGATTCTCTAAAAATAACACTTCTACTATGTATTATCTTGTGTGCAATAGGATCCCAAAGCTTGTACCCTTTCACACCATAACTATATTCAATGAAGATATATTTAACAACCTTGTTCTCCAACTTCGTTCACTTCTTCTTTTGAACATGTGCATATGCCTCTCAACCAAAATCTCTAAGATGTCTTAATGAAGGTTTATGGCCCGACCATGCCTCTATATGTGTCTTATCAACAAGAGCCAATGTAGGAGACCTGTTAATTAGGTAACAAGCAGTGGCAATGGCTTCAACCCAAAACCTTTGTTCTCAACTAGTACCACTCAATATCCTCCTAGCCTTCTCCATTAGTGTTCTATTCATTCTTTCTACAACTCCATTCTATTGTGGAGAATATGGAGATGACTTTTGTCTATGAATACCACAATATTTACAAAATTTATTAAAACCACTAGAAAAAAAATCACCACCATTATTAGTCCTCAAATATTTTATTTTCTTTCTAGTCTGGAACTCAACCATTTCTTTAAATTATTTAAATTGACTGAAAGATTTAGATTTACTCTTTAGAAAATATACCCATGTTCTTCTACTATAGTAGTCAATAAATGAAACACAATATGTGGATTTTCCAATTGAAGGAACATCTACAGAACCAAACACATCAGAATGAATAATATCCAATAAACCACAAGATTTATGAGAATTCAAGTAAAACTGAACATGGTTTTATTTTTCATAAATACAATACTCATAGAAATCAAACTCAAGATTACAATCAGAAAAAACTTTGACAAGGTTGTTATTTTTCAAGGTCCTTAGACCCTTTTCTCCAATGTCACCAACTCTTTGGTGCCATAACATAATTTTCTCTATAGGTAACTTTGATTCAGAAGAAAGAGCACCCTTGGGTACCTAAAAGCCATGACCATTTTCTAAAGATGAAATGCTCATCTGTTCCATAGATTTTATTTTCATAGAAGTACTATTGCACTCAACAATACATGCATCAATCTTATACAATGTGCCATATTTGACACCTCTATCAATCACCATAGCACCTCTAACCATCTTGCATCTTGTGTCAAGAAACACTACCTGCACACCTCCATCTATTAGTTTTCTCATAGATAATAGATTCATACTAATCCAAGGATATGCAACACACAATTAATCTTTTTTATTCTATCACCAAGAAACCTGATTCTAACTTCACCATGGCCAAAAATATTCAAATAAGAATCATCACCCAAGTACACCTTACCTGCATCGAATTCTTCATATTCAAAAAACCAATATCTATTAAAGGTCATATGGGAAGATGCCTCTGAGTTAATTAATCATGCATCATTACCTATACAAGTTACCAAAGCTAAAATGAATGTGTCACCACCTTCGTTCTTAGACTTTTGGAATCATAATCCAATTTACTTTTCTTCTTCTTTTCTTCTTTGCAATCCTTACAAACATGTCCAGGTTTACTGTAGTTCAAGAAAATAACTTTGGACTTTCTAGGAGATTTGGTTCTAGATAGTGGCATCATGAACCAAAATAGTAGGAAGAGATCTGAATGGTCCAACAATACCATTGCTAAATAAAATATATGTAATTTTTAATGTGTCAGGATGAGATCCCTTCTCTGTTATCTTACCTAGTGCAGGCCTGACTAAATTCTCATAACAATATAAAACTTATCTCTTTCTAAGAAAAAATAATAACAAAATAATATAATATTTGTATTCAATTAAGACTGCAAGGGCCAGTACCCATTACAACGCAGCCATAAAAGTAGGGAGAGGTGGCTCACAAAAAAGTGAGTCAATAGAAAATAAGACTCAAAAAAGTGAGCCAAGAAAGAACAACCATAAAACTATGGTTTTGACTCAAGCATAGACCCTATAACAAGTCATACTTTTTTTTGAATCATGAAACCAGAAATAGAGACCAGCTGCAAAGAAATAGAGGTAGCAACAAAAAATAAACTAGCTCAAAAAGTAATGCAATGAGGAGCCTAGGAAGAAAAACACACTAAATTTCCTCCAATAACACCCCACCTCAATAGGAAAATAAATAAACTCTGAGTTGAAGGAATAAAATTCCTAACAACCATTCTAGCTTTGATAGAAAAGGAGGATTTGAGAAAGAGAAAAACCCAATCCAAGCATACAAGAACAATCTCCATGGAAATAGGATACACCCTCACCTCAAAAGGGGGAGCCCGATAGAAAGACATGGTAGAAGACCCAATAATGCCTGCAAGTGGGAGAGAGGATAGTTGTAGCTCAACTCAAAGAAGCCAATCCCTCCAAAGCCCAAAAAAGGGTTCAAACACCAACACAAAGGAAAGAACAACACCATCTCCAAAAGGAGTAACCAAACACAGGGCCAACCAAGGCCAAGATCCAACACAAGGTCAGGAGAGAACCTATGTGGAGATGAAGATCAAAAACATATATCTACAAAAAACCCCCCAAAAAGGTAAGAAAGTAGCAACCCACAACTTAATAACACCAACAACATCCAAGGCTTGTAAAAAAATCTTAGAGCCCACAACCTCACTCTAGTAATGACCAACAAAGCAAAAGAAGATCTACTTTATGGGAAAAGAACCCATAATCACCAAAGAAATAGGGAAAGATCCTTGTAGCCACAACATACTGCTAAACATGGAGAAGAATAAGCCTCCACAAAGCCAACAAATAGAAATTTGAATAAATAAACAACCTTCTAAACCAAACTTGGTAAGAGACAAGTTACATACTCCTCTAGTAGCCAAAAGGTCCCACAAAGAACAAGGGCCAAGAGGTCCCAAATTGACAAGAAGACCCAAATATCTATAAGAAGTGCTTTAAAACATGACACATTGATTAGTAGAAACTAAGAAAAACCAAGATCCATCATACCACCCCTAAGCATCGATGAAGAAAGAAAACCTACAAGAATGCAAAAAGCACTTTGTAACCCTCCCCAACGGAGCAAAAGAACATAAAAATAGGCGGACCAACATAGCTTCAGGCCATCCATGAGCTCCCAAGAAGAAAAAAATATTAGAAAAAGAACACAAAATAGCAATAGAAACACCCACCACACACTCCAAAGCATCCCCAACTAGAGTTAAGCATTTGAGAAAAGAGGAGGTGAAAAGTAAAAAATCACCAATGATAACCAAATAGGTTCTACACAACCGTGGCTAGGGAAGACAACACTAGAAGCAATCTAGAAAGAAAGAGGACACAAAAGCCCTCCCCACACACCCGACACTAATGGAACAACCCTCGTAGGAAAGAAAAACTTCCAAAAACTCTAAACACTACAAACCCAGGTCATGGTAGGTAGAGAAGAAGTGTGTATCACAACAACATGCATATCAAAATAGTAGGGATGACACAAAAAATGCACAAGAGTTACACGCCACAAAACCACTAACCACCTACCATTTGGATCATCCCCATTAGGATAGGACCCTCCATCCATGCCTTCCTTGAGAGAAAGATTTAAACCTACCGAGGCTCTCCTCTTCCTGCTCTATAATAATTTAATTTAATACAATAATAATTATGAAATAATATACAAATTTAATTACATTATCAATATTTATAATAACTATTCCAATAAGGGCGTGATTAGATGGTCAAATGGCTAGGTTGTAGTAATTGCCACTAGGGTTCAAGCCCTTGCTGGGCCAAAGTGCTCATAGGCCTTATGCATTTCTTGGGCCATTGCACTCGTGGGTTTGGTTGTTTCTTGTGGTTTCTTCTACTTGATTCATAGCTCCGGTCAAAAGCATTTACCCCTAATAATATGGGTGTATTGCACCTTTAAAAATTTATATATTTATAATAACTATAATAATAAATATATCATATAATAATATATATTAATAATTAATTATTTTATTTATTTATTTAATTACTTTACAATTATTTTATTTTGATTCAAAATTATATAAGAACTATTTATTGATATAAAATTATTTTAGTTTACTTTAAATTAACTTAAATATTATTTTTAATTTTTAGCTAATAAGCTATTTATGTCAACTTTGCTCAGAATTTTCATCAGCCTCAATGCTTTTCAAGCTTCTGGCGACTGGGGAAAATGTGGTGGGTGGGTTATAACTTCGGTCAGAATTTTCGTCATCCTCCTAGATTTTTGGCCTTCCAATGACTATGAAAAAGGTGGCGGAGGCGGTTGTTGGCTGCTTTGGGAATAGGTTTGTTGAGCTGTGTGGATAGAGAAGGTTGTGGAAATTAAACATTGGTTGGCATCAACATTAATTTTTGTATCCTTTGCATGTACTATGGATCATCGTGATAATAGCTGGCCTTTAACGCCTTGGGGAACAAAACGAACATTGAAGAAATTTTCAATGAGACATTGTTTGGTGTCGTTTTGTTGCTATACCTTATATGAGAGCCGTGAGCAATGAGGGTAAGCTTATGTGAGGGTGCAAGTTGGATTAAGTTTTGTGCAGCTTCTGTGAGGGTGGGTGAAGGTTATTTTGTGTTTTTTGCAAGGGAGGATGGTTGGAAATGCAAAAGAAAAGTGTCACCTATGATAATATTTTTCCTATTTTTGTGTAGGGAAGTTGGCGAGAAGATGTGTGTTTGAAGCAAGTGGGAAGAGGTGCATGTGGAAGAAACCCTTGGTGATATTGTTTGATTTGAGGTTGGTAGTTATATTGCTTGATTTTCCATAAGGTACTATGGATTGTTTCAAATACCTTGTCTGATTTATGGTTCGCATTTTGTGTGCATGGTTTTCCATGGATTTGAATTGCCATAAGGTACTTTTGATTGCTTCTAATTTTGATAAGGAGTTGTTGAGAAAGGACTATATTGTCTATGAAAATGAGTATTGTTTGGTTTAAGGTTCACATTTTGTGTTTAAGGTTTTGCATGGGTTGTTATTTATCATTTTTTTGTGTTTTGTGGGTTTCTTTGTCTGTGTCGGTCTTTAAACCAATATTGTTTGGTTTATGGCTTCTAGTTTGTGGTTATGGTTGCAATGGAATAAAATAGTCAATTGTATCTGCTTTGTGTTAGCTTCCATTGGGAATTTTCAATTATAGTTGTGTTGCTTAAGCTATATTGTTTTATTTTTGATAAGGTGTTGTTGAAAAGGCTGTATTTTTTCAATTTTTGAGGAGGTTGTGTTGAGAAAGGAGTGTTTTTTGTATGGGTTTTTTACTAACAATTTTTGTAGGGTTTGTGTTTAATGTTTGTGTTTTGTGGGTATGTTTGCAATAGAATAAAATTGTAGAGGTTATGGAGTTTTTGTTGATTGTTATTGTATAGCTCGGGTTATATTGTGGGTTTTTGCATGTGGTTAGCTATTGAAAGTAATGTTGGTTGATTTATGTCTTTCATTTTCTAGTTATGCTTGGTACAGAATAAAATAATTAATGTTGTTGATTCTATGTTCAATTACATTAGGTATTATTGAATTGTTCTTTGCCTTAGGCTATATTGGGTATATTTTTGTAGAAATGCAAAATTAACATTATGCATTCGATCAGTTTCAGTCAAATTAGGTCTCACATTAGGCCCATTCATCACTTTCATCCATTCATTAAATAATCTCATTTTCTAAGGTCATTCATCAAATAAACATTATCATCAACCTTTTAATAAATCAAAAATCCATTTAAATCAAATCCTAAATCATATTCCATCATTTTCTAATTTAAATAAATCAAATATCAAAGTCTTAAAGGTCAACTCACCTAATCAGCATTAAATCAACATAATCATCATTTATTTAATCTAACCCTGATTAAATGATAATCTCACCCACTTGCATTCTCTAGATTTGGCCACTTGCACATGAAATTGCATTTAATTGATTTATCAAAATCTTTATTTTCAACTTGGCATAAAGGGAGAATATTCTCCAAGTTTGAATCTCCCCCCAAGTGGACATGTACACCCAACAAAGCATTTATGAGGCCTTGCATGCCTCTTACATGTCCCCTTCCAAAGTCAAACTCAGCATTTATTGGAAAATTTGAATTCAAATTCTCCCTCTCATGGGCACTCTTCCCAAATCTTGCACAACCATTGACCACTCACCACTTGACAAGTGTCATCTTCTCATTGGAGGATCTTTAATCCCACATTCACCATCTTGGCCAATCTCTCATCAAGAAAATCTATAAAATAAGGCCTTCATTCTCATTCATGGATCCACAACTTTTATGCAAGGTTACTCTCTTAATTTGAGAACTCATCTTGCTCATCATCTCCAATTGCACTTCATCATTTTAGCTATTGATCAAGGGTTGGGAAAGGGTCACTAGCACATGTGACACCAATCCACTATGGCATAGGTAAATTGTTGAGTGTTTTCATTATGCTTGTGGTTTTCTTTTATCTTTTGTTGCATTTTGGAACATTTACAAGGTATTTCATAGGGTCATGCTTGAGGAATTTGTGATTTACTAACCTTGTATGAAGCTTAGTCTTTTGCAGATTTCAATTTAATATCGATATATATAGGTAACATTAAAGTTTTTAAGGTTATGGAGTTTTGGTCGATTCTTATTGTATAGCTCGGACTATATTGTGGCTTTCTGCATGTGGGTGGATCTTGAAAGTAACATTGTTTGATTTGTGGCTTTCGTATTTTGGTTATGGTTGGAAGAGATTAAAATTGTTAAGATTATGGAGTTTTGGTCGATTCTTATTGTATAGCCTAGGCTATATTGTTTCTTTTTGGATCTTGGTGGCTGTTGAAACTAATGTTGTTTGATTGATGACTTTCGTTTTCTGGCTATGGTTGGAACAAAATAAAATAATTAATAATGGTGATTCTATGTTTGGTTACATTAGGTATTATTGATTATTGTTTTGTGCCTTAGGCTATGTTGGGTATATTTTAATATGTATATATATGTGTAGATATATACATATATTTTTATATATATTAATTTTTTGTGGGTCTCTCTTTATGGCTTGCATTTAGTAGATATGTTGGCAACGGGGAAAAATCCTTTACCTTATTCATTTTTTGTCGATTGTAACTATCTTTATTTGGCATAAAGTACTATTGATTGTCTCAAATATATTGTATGGTATATGGTTTGCATTTTCTATGTATGGTTTTGCATGGATTTAGTACTATAATTTTTTTTATTAATGGCTTCCAATTTGTGGTTATGGTTGCAATGGAATAAAATAGTCAATCATATATGCTTTGTGTTTTGTGCAAGGGTGGATGATTGGAAATGTAAAAGAAAAGTGTCACCCATGAAAATATTTTTCCTTTTTTTGTACAGGAAAGTTGGTGAGAATATGTGTGTTTGAAGCAAGTGTGAAGAGGTTCCTATGGAAGAAACCTTTGGTGATATTGTTTTATTTGTGGTTGGAAGTTATATTGCTTGATTTTCCATAAGGTACTGTTGATTGTTTCAAATACCTTGTCTGATTTATGATTCATGTTTTGTGTTGATGGTTTTGAATGGATTTGATACTATGATTTTTTGTGGCTTTGTGTTTACGGTTTTTGTTATTTGCATATGTTTGGAGGCTTGGAGAAACAAGGAAGTCTGGAGAAAGTTGGCAGAAAGAGGTCTGTTTGAAACAACCAGCAAGAGGTGCATATGCATAAAACCATTTTCCTTATCATTTTATTAGATTTTCCATAAGGTAATGTTGATTGCTTCTAATTTTGATAAGGGGTTGTTGAGAAAAGACTATATTGTCTGTGAAAATGAATACTGTTTGGTTTAAGGTTCATGTTTTTTGTTTATGGTTTTGTATGGGCTCGTATCTGTAATTTTTTTGTGTTTTGTGGGTTTCTTTGTCTGTGTCAATCTTTAAACCAATATTGTTTGGTTTATGGCTTCCAGTTTGTGGTTATGGTTGCAATGGAATAAAATAGTCAATCGTATCCACTTTGTGTTTTCTTCTATTGGGCATTGTTGATTGTAGTTGTGTTGCTTAAGCTATATTGTTTCATTTTGGAGAAGGTGTTGTTGAAAAGGTTGTATTTTTCCAATTTTCAAGGAGGTTGTGTTGAGAAAGTAGTGTTTTTTGTATGGGTTTGTTACTGTCAATTTTCATATGGTTTGTGTTTAATGTTTGTGTTGTGTGGGTATGTTTGCAATAGAATAAAATTTTAGAGGTTATGGAGTTTTTTTCGATTGTTATTGTATAGCTTGGGCTATATTTTGGATTTATGCATGTGGGTAGCTATTGAAAGTAATGTTGTTTAATTTATGGCTTTCATTTTTTGGTTATGGTTGGAACAAAATAAAATAATTAATGTTGTTGATACTATGTTTGTTACATTAGTTATTATTGATTATTATTCTCTGCCTTAGGCTATATTGGGTATATTTTAATATCAATATATATATATATATATATAATATGTAACATTAAATTTGTTAAGGTTATGGAGTTTTGGTCGCTTCGTAGTGTATAGCTCAGATTATATTGTGGCTTTTTGCATGTGGGTGGATATTGAAAGTAATGTTGTTTAATTTATGGCTTTCATATTGTGATTATGGTTGGAACAAAATAAAATAATTAATGATGTTGATTGTATGTTTTGTTACATTAGGTATTATTGATTTTATTTTTTTTCCTTAGGCTATATTGTGTATATTTTAATATCAATATATATATGTAAGATTAAAATTGTTAAGATTATGGAGTTTTGGTCAATTCTTATTGTATAGCCCAGGCTATATTGTTGCTTTTTGGATTTGGGTGGCTATTGAAACCAATTTTGTTTTATTTACGACTTTCATTTTCTGGTTATGGTTGGAACAGAATAAAATAATTAATATTGTTGATTCTATGTTTAGTTACATTGGGTATTGTTGATTATTGTTCACTGCCTTAGGCTATGTTAGGTATATTTTAATATGTAGATATATACATATATTTATATATTTAGACACGTAAAATATGCATGCACCTAATCTGGAATCACTAATTTCATTTTGTCCTTAATTATCCTTCTCTTTACCATTTTAATCAAATAATCTTTATTTGATTAAAATTGATCATATTTCCTCTTTTAATCAATCTTTATTTAATTAGATAAATCAACTTTATCTAATTAAATATATCATTCTATTTGATTAAATCATATTCATCTCTTTAATTAAAGTTTATTTAATTATCTCCTAAAGTTATCTCTTTAATTAAATAAATCAATGTTATTTAATTATTCTTCTAAAGTTCCTTCATTTAATTAAATAAATCCAAATATTTAATTAAATCTCTAAATTTTCTTTATCTTCTCATTTAATTTAAATAAATCCAAATATTTAAGTTGAATTTCACAATCAACTAACCCTCATTAAAATTAATTAAATCATGATTAGTGCTAATCTAATCCTCTTTTGTATAGTTTTTGCCACTTGCACATGAAAATGCATTTAATTGATTTATTAAATCCCTATTTTCTCTCAAACTTGGCATAAAAAGGGAATATTCTCCAAGTTTGAAATTTCCTCCCAAATTGAAATCTACATCCAACAAGGAATTTAAATCCTCTCGTACATGTCTCCCACTTGGCATTTAAGACCCTTTCTTCTCCCTCCATAAGCTAACTTTCAAATTTTAAATGTCCACCTAATATCATTTATTGGAACATTTGTAAAATTGTGCTCATTCTTCAACCTCTCACATATTAACAATTGGCATTTGGTCATTGGTTGGTGTTTGATCCCACATCCATCCATTTTGCATGTCTCTCCATCATTCTCTCTTATAAATAGAGAGCTCATCCTTTGCATTTGATCATCCACTATCTTAGTATCTTTTCTATACACACATTCATCTTGCACTTCATCTTGATCACTCATCTTTGATTGCTCATCATTTGAAAAGCTTATCAAAAAGGGGTTGGAAAAGGGCTACTTTCCATATCAAAGTAGCACCAATCCCCCCATGGGATGATGGTTTGAGTAGTTTAGGGATAGATTTCATATTTATCTTGCATATAGTTTCATGTTTTAGTTTGATAATGTTGTCATTTCCATTACATTCACTCAACAATTTCATGGGGAGGGCTTTTGTCTCCTTTGTTCAATATTGACTGATTTAACACCATATTTGTCAATCTTGGATAAATGTAGATTTTGGTATTCACAATATATATTAATTTTTTCGTGGGTCTCTCTTTATGGCTTGCATTTAGTGGATATGTTGCCCATGGGGAAAAATCCTTGACCTTATGTAGTTTTTGTTGATTGTAAGTGTCTTGATTTGGCATAAAGTACTGTTGATTGTTTCAAATATGTTGTTTGATTTATGGTTTGTGTTTTTTGTGTATGGTTTTGCATGGATTTGGTACTATTTTTTTTTTATTAATGGCTTTTGGTTTGTGGTTATGTTTGCAATGGAATAAAATAATCGATCCTATATGTTTTGTGTTGGCTTCCATTGCACAATGTCGATTATAGTTGTGTTGCTTAAGCTATCTTGTTTCATTTTGGAGGAGGTGTTGTTGAAAATGGTGTATTGTTTTAATTTTCGAGGAGGCTTTGTTGAGAAAGGAGTGGTTTTACTATGGGTTTGTTAGTGTCAATTTTCTATGGGTTTTTGTTTAATGTTTGCGTTTTGTGGGTATGTGTGCAACAAAATAAAATTTTTGAGGTTATCCAGTGTTTGTTGATTGTTATTGTCTACCTTGGGCTATATTGTGGCTTTCTACATGTGGGTGGCTATTGAAACCAATGTTGTTTGATTTATGGCTTTCATTTTGTGGTAATGGTTGTAACAGAATAAAATAAGTATTGTTGTTGATTCTATGTTTGGTTACATTAGGTATTATTGACTATTGTTTTCTATCTTAGGCTATATTGGGTATATTTTTACAGCAATATATATGTGTATATATATGTATATATCTGTACATATATACATATATTTATATATATATATATATATATAAATTTTTTGTGTGTGTCTCTTTATGGCTTGCATTTAGGGTATTGTAGTATTAATATATATGTGTATCTATATACATATATATGTGTGTGCATATACACATATATTTATGTATATTTCAATTTGCTACTGCTGATTATATTTATGTATATGGTTTGTTATTGTTAGTTTGCAAGAATATGCTATTGAGAAGGCTATATTGTTTTAATTTTTTCATAGGGATATGTTGAGAAATGAGTATATTTTAACTTGGGTTTGTCTATGTGAATCTTTGTGGGTTTGTGTTTATGGTGACCGTTTTGTGGGTATTTTTGGAAAAAAATAGAACTATTGTTGTTATGCACCATTACTTCTAGACAAGGATGAAAATTAAAACAATACATCCTTTTCAACAGCATCTTCTCCAAAATGAAACAATATATTCTTAAGCTATCAAGATACCAAACTTGATGAATATTACCACTTTCCAAAAATACAAACTTTAACATATACATATATATACATTTGATTTCAGATAGATACATGTTTGCACCTTTTGCATCCATCAATGCATTCCAACCACCTTCACATAGATTCCATAGCTAATGAATGGACTTTCACCTTCACAGAAGCTTCTCATCCTTGATCACTGCTACCTTCAACAACAAGATAGACCCATGGAATGACACTGAACAATACGTTTTTGATAACTGCATAGCCATTCATTCCATAAAAATATGTATGTACATATATAGGCTGACTGGAATGAGGAAGAATAAGACAAGGGCTATTGTGGAAAATGGAAGTCATAAATTGAAAAATATAGGGTAAGGCAGATGACAACAGTGACAATGACTCATGCAAAGTAACATGAACTACATAACATTAACTATTTTATTGCATTAAAAACACAAGATAACATCCAACCACCTTCACATAGATTCCACTCCCAATTAATGCACTTGCACCTTTACAGAAGCTTTCCATAATCACTCACAATTACATTCAACAACAACATAAACCTAGAGAATGGCATCCAATGATATGTTTTCGATAACTACATAGACATTCATTTCACAAACATATGTATGCATACATAGCCTGACTGGAATGAGGAACAACAAGGCAAGGGCTAGTGTGGTAAATGGAAGGCATAAATGAAACAAAATAGCTTAAGGAAGATGGGAACAGTGAACATTGCCTTATGCAAAGAAAAATGAACTACATAACATTAACTATTTTATTGCATTGCAACCATCCCCACAAGAAAATATTGTAAATGAAACAATATTGTTATCAACATCCACCTAGATGGACAAAGGTGCAAAACACTAAAAATCACAGTGAGAAATCCCTACAAAAACATCCACATAAAAGTTGAACCATAAATTAAACAATATTGCTGTGAAGAAACTATATACTCTCTTTTTAATGGAACACTATCAAAAAGGTAACAATATACCCTAAAACAACATATCTTGTATAACATTAATTTTTTCATTGTGTTGCAACTATCTTAGACAAAAGTGTGGCTTCCAACCGTGGCTCACATGGAAAACCCAGAAAACATAGAAAGCTCCCTGTAACAAACCGACTCAAAACCTTCACCTAGAGAATGAGAACCCTAAATGAATCAATAGTGGTTTCAATGGTGCACAAGATGTGTAGATTCACCAAAAAAAATAACAGATTAACTATTTTGGAACCATTCACACAAACCAGAATCCATAAATACAACAATATTGCTAATAGTCACACAGATGCCAAAACCCACAAAACACAAGAAATCTTGATTTGAAGATTCACCAAAAAACACACCAGATTAATTATTTTGCAGCCATTCACAAAAAGCCAAAGTCATAAATGGAACAATATAGGTAGTAATCACCCACATGCCAAAACCCACAATTGTTGATTGTTGATGGCTAACCGAGGCTATTTTTGTTGGGTTAGTGTGTTCCTGTGCAGCTTTTTTTTGCTTTGATATATATTTATATGTATTTTTGTGTGTATGTATGTATGTATGTATGTATGCATATATATATATGTGTGTGTGTGTGTGTGTGTGTGTGTGTGTGTGTGTGTGTGTGTATATATGTATATGTATATGTATGTCTATATATGCATATATATGTATATTTATGCATGTGTATATGTATAAATATATGTATATATATGTATATGTATCTATATATCTATGTATAGATATGTGTATATATATGTATGTATATGTATATGTACATATAATGTCCAAAACATTGACTATTTTGTTGTGTTGCAACCATAGATGGTAAATGGAAGCCACAAATAGGACAATATAGCCTAAGGTGGGCATCAATGGAGTGAATTGCATAACATTAAATATTTTATTCCATTGCAACCATTGGCATACAATGCTTAAAATCACAGTTATAGACCTATGCAAAACCTTTCGTGTGAAAGGGTGGTCCATATATAGCTTATGTGTATACATATATATGAATATGTAGATTTGTATGTATATATGTATATATATACATGTATATTTACATGTTTATATAATGTTCATGGCTTTTGGTATATATATGCGTATGAATATATATGTATATATATGTACATACATATATGTATATATGTGTATATGTGTAGTATGTATATATATATATGCATATCTATATGTATATATATATATGTATATATATATGTATATATATATGTATATATATATGTATATATGTATATGTGTCATATGTATAGTATGTACATACACATGTAGATATATGTATATGTATATACATATATATATGGCTATTTGTGTCAGCTTTGCTTGGAATTTTGGTCAGCCTCCTCATGTTTTGGATTTCATGCAGTCTACGAAAGGGTGGCAGATGGGTTATAGCTATGGTTGGAATTTTCTTCATCCTTCCAGATATTTTGCATTCTAGTGGTCGTGAAAAGGTGGCGGAGGTAGTTGTTGGCTACTTTGGGAATAGGGTAGCACTTATTGCACCATGTGGATAGAGAAGGCTATAGAAATTAAACACTAGTTTACACCAACATTAATTTTTGTATGTTTTACATATAGTGGGGATGGTTGTAATAAAAGTTATTTTCAACCACCCTGAGAAAAAAAATGTGTCTGGGAAATTTGCAATAAGTCATTGTTTGGTGTCGTTTTGTTGCTATACCTGATATAGGAGTCGTGAGTGACGAGGGTAAGCTTCTGTGAGGTTAAAGCTAGATTAGGCTTTGTACATCTTCTTTGAAGGTGGGTGGAGGTTATTTTTTGTTTTTTGAATGGGAAGATGGGTGGAAATGCAAAAGAAAAATGTCGCCTATGATAATATTTTTCCCATTTTTGTGCAGGGAAGTTGGCAAGAAGAGGTGTGTTTGAAGCAAGTGGGAAGAGGTGCTACAATATTTTTTCTTTTTGCATGGATTTTTAATTTTGAGACCTATAATGTTTGATTTATGGTTTTTATTTAGTCATTATGGTTGTAATCCAATGAAATAGTCATTGTTATATTGTCTATGTTGAATGTTGTCATCTATATTCTTAGTCATTGGTTTTATTCTATCAACTTTGGTTGGAATCTTTGCAAGCCTTTCTGATTTTTAATCTTCTTGCCAAGTGAGGAAAAGGTGGCAAATGACCTTTCCTCTAAAAAAAATAGGATGGAATTCCCACCAGCCCCTACTCTTTTAGTCCTTGTAGTGGTTGCGGGAAGAGTGTTGGGCGTTGTTGTTGGCTGCAATGGAGATATGTTGTGTGTTCCCCTCTATGTTGATAGAGGGGCAACTAATGTGGTTTACATTATTTTACCTTGTCTAGTGTTGGCTATATTGTTTCATTCTCATTTTTGCAATCCTAGAAAAAGTATTTGGATTGTCCCTCCAATAAGTTCAAAAAGGTGTTGAACACATGTATGTGGTAGCTAATGTTCTTTGGTATGTTCAATACAAAGCCTATTTTTATAGGAATTCATTTTCAAGAATGAAAGAAATAACAAATTTCTTTCAAACTAAATAACCATCTCCTTAAAAACAATAAATTTGAATGCTTTGTCTCCCTTTTCAAATAATATCTTCTTTCATATATAATTCTTATTGAAATAAGTTGCACAAATGCTTCATATGGGTCTTGATTAGGATAACAAGG
>VDFB02173792.1:191267-328114 GCA_007258455.2 Sequoia sempervirens
CACAAGGCTAGACATAATGTATGTTGTAAGCTTAATTTCAAGGTTTATGGAGACTCCAAAAGACTCACATTGGAAAGCTAGAAAAAGAATTCTAAGATATTTAAGTGGAACAAAGAGATGGCATTCAATATTCAAGTTCAAAGGAGTTCAAGCTGATTGGGTATACTGATAGTGACTGTGCTGGAAGTATTGATGACAGAAAGAGCACTTTAGGTTACATTTTTCACTTTGGCACTGGTGTTATATCATGGGCTTCAAAGAAATAGCCCATAGTCACTCTTTCATCAGCTAAAGTAGAGTATGTTGCAGCCACAAGTGCATCATGTCAAGCAGTTTGGATGAGAAGAGTGTTGAAAGAGCTAAAGAATAAACAAGTAGATGCAACAAAGATATTTTGTGACAATAATTCAGCAATAACATTATCAAAGAATCCAATCTTTCAAAAAAGGAGCAAACACATTGATACCAAATATCACTTCATTAGAGAGTTAATCAACAATGGTGGAATATTATTATTGCACGTCTTAGGAATAGTGCGCGGACATCTTCACTAAGGCACTTGGAAAAGATAACTTCATCTATCAGAGAAATCATTTGGGCATCATTGACAGTTGTAGTTGTAATTAAGGGGGAGTGTTTGAAATAATTCCAACTTTGTCATGCTCCCTGTCTAGTCTTCTTGTAGTCCCACAAGACACCTTCACTTGGCATGTGGTATTGTGGTGACCACTACCATCCTGTAGTCTCTTCTTCTTGTGTTGGTGGTTGTGTGGTGATGTCTTTCTTTGGCAGCATTTTTTGCATGAATATCTTTTGGGCTTTTAATATTTGAAGGACGATATTTATTTGATTAGATCATTAAATTTGGGCATATCTTTCAAATTTTAATATGGTTTTGATTGTAATTTAAGATTAAAATTCTTTTCACTTGATGTGAATAAGAAGTTACTGGAGATGTAATTAATGACATTTATTTTTTCTTGTTGGTGAAGTTTTTCATGGTAGTTTTTATGTAAAGTTTTATTATTATTATTATAGAGAATAGAAAAGTGGGAATGCTCTATAGTAGCAAAGTTGAGTAGCACCTCTTTTTTATGAGGTCGGATGTTTAAAATTTGAATACATAATACAAAAAGTGTGTTCTTATTTTCTGAGTTCTTAATTTTTTATTTTTTTGGGTAAATTATTTTTGTCTGCTCTTTGTTATATTCTAGGTTTGGATTCCTCTACCTCTAGCCTTCATGACTTAATACATAAAAGGATAAATGGAAATAAAATTAAGGGACCCTAAAAGCCAAGAAGAATGCATACAATAGAACACCAAATCTCATAAAATCTAAGGGCATGTGCTACAACTTAGCGGCATGAACAAATAGTTTCTCACATTTGATGTAAAATTGAAACATCTAAGAATATTTCAGCTCCTTGACATCTATATCTATACAAATTATATGGCTAGCACAACCCTTTCTTTCTTGAATTACCCAAATATAATTCCCCCACATGCTCAGATCTCCATCACAAGCAAAGCTCATCAAATAAATAAAGATAGGGCCATGTTAGTCAAGAGAGGGTCATGTCATCCATATGATTTCTATAGATATAGATATTCGAGAGCTAAAAAATATTCCCATATGTTTCTAAGTTTATGTTAAATGTGAGAAACTATAGACACGTGAAATTGACATCATGCATAATCATATTCCATTCATCAAATAAATCAAGTTTATTTATCAAATCTCCTAAAGTCACCAACTTATATCAAATAAATCAAATTGATCCTAACATTACCCTCGATTAAATAAATCAATCCTTTATTTAATTAAGTCTTAAATCACCTTTCATCCTTTTTGATTTAAATAAATCAAAATATTCAAGTCAAAGGGGTCAAAGCATCTAATCATCATTAAGTTAATCTAACCCTGATTAACCTAATCTAACTACCCATCACATCCTCTAGCTTTTCCCACTTGCACCAATAAATCATTTTAATTCATTTATAAAATCAGCATTTTCCATCAACATGGCATCTTTGAGGAATATTCCCTCAAGTTTGAATTCAAAAACAAGTGGACATGTACACCCAACAAAGCATTTATGAGTTCTTACATGTCCCTTGCAAAGTCAAATTCAACATTTAATTCACAAATTCAAATTTGAATCTCCACCTCTTGGGCACATTGACCAAAACTTGCACATTCTTCAACCACTGACATGATGACAAGTGGCTTCATATCATTGGCCTAATCTCTATCCCACATTGCTCTCTCATAAGCATTTTTTCAACTTGAAAATCTTTAAATAGAGGCTTCATCCTTCAACAAATCCTCCATAATCTTCATGCAAAGTCATTCTCTTAAACTGAGAACTGATTTTGTCGACCATCATTTGCAACATCAAGCTTATCAAGGGTTGGGAAAGGGCTATTTTCCACAATAGCACCAATCCACTATGAGATAAAGTTGGATCATGTTTTTTATATGCTTTGTTTAGTTTCCTTGATTCCTTTCATTGCATGATTAACATGTTTCATTATTTCATAGGGATATTCTTATTTTGTTTTGTTTTAAATGGCAATACTAATGTGTGTGTTTGAGCAAATGCAGAATTTGACGTCCACATAAACTATATGTTCATGCCACTAAGATGTAGCCCATTCCCTTAGATTTTCTAAGATCTGGTGTTCTATTATATGCAATCTTCTTGTCTCCTTAATTGTATTTTCTTATTAAGTCATCCATGGCTATCTATTTTATTTTATTAAAATGGAATCCAATATCAGTTTTGATATTCAATTGGCCACCATCTTTTGTGAACACGTATACTATTTGTACTCTCCAAAACACTAATAGATCTATCAATTAGGAATCTAAAACAAAAAAAACAAAAAAAAACTTATCGTACTCTAGTAAACAACAACATAACATCATCCCGAAAGGAAAAACTAGATTCTTTTAATAAAACGATTCAATTTGTTTACCTCCAGCAGATCTTCGCTGCGGACCTTGAAGTTAAAAACTTACAAGATATACACAACTAGGTATCCTAGGTAACTCAAAATCTAATAGTAAACAAAGAAGATGGATGGTATAAGTAGAATGTGTGAATAGGAAAAACCTTAATAATGTGTCATGTGAAAGGAAAGAGTCCTACAATAATAGAATACTAAGAGTTACTATGTAGGTTAAGGGTGGACGCTATTGTTCACCCTGAAAAAGGGCATGATAATATTAAAAAACATTGATACAATCCATAACATTATAGAAATCGCATGTCTTCAAAATTTTTACTAAAATAAAAAATAATATTTAAGTACTGACCCAAAAAAAAAAATTTAAGTGTTAGTGTATTCTACCCTAGTTAGGCTAACCTAAGCCTAGTTAGGTGGTTGAGTTGTTCCTTGACTCTTTCCCTATGAGTTATAGATAAGGAGTCCTCTCCTCATTAGGTGGTTGAGTTGTCCCTTGACTCTTTCCCTATGAGTTGTAGGATAAGGAGTCCTCTTTCATTCCCATGCCATGTAGGCCTATTCTTGTGCTACGTAGCTGCTCATCCTCATACTACAAATTGAGGGTTTGAACTCTCTATCAAAGGGTCAGCTAATAAAATCTATTGCATTGATCATTTGTGTTTGAATTTTGAATTTATATCTCCTAGATCTCCTTGTTTCTTATATGGTATCAGAGCATAGGTGTTGGAGATAGTTGTAGGCCTATAGTTGAACAATTTTATTGTATTTTGTTTGATTCCATTGGTGTGTGTGTATAATCTGTAGGAAAGCAAATGAAGCTTGATATATGCATGGCTAGAAGTATAGACAGCTGTGTGGAAGAGTTTGAAGGCAGCGTGGGAATAACTCAGCCTGATGTTGACGCCTCTTAGTCGATTTGAATCCTGTGGAGTTGTTCTGTGGGAAACACAAAGATTATAAAGCTAATTGTTGCAGGTTTTACCAGCATAGCCTAAGGCACAATTTGTATACACATTAAGTCATAGCTTTTTAATATAATTTGCATGCCATATTCTTTTAATCTGGACATGGCTTCCACAATTTTCATTAGGCGTTTGATTGAGAGATGATAAAAGCATTCTATCATCATCACGTGGCTCATGCACATTAACATGTCATTCATGATCGACCTCCTGTTAGTCTCTTTCCGTCGGTTCTTATCTGCTTAACCGACATTCAATCCCCAAGCATTGCTTTCTGATCAGCGTCTCTTTCTCTGGCGTAATCTACAGATTGGTCGGTTTTTTTTTGTTACATCTCCACAAAGGGGTCCTCGACCCTGGTCAAAGCTTCGGCATACATACACCTCTGCATCCGTCGGCCCCAAGTACTGAATCGAGCTATCATATGCATGCACTATTTTGCTCTAAATTTCCTGTGGTTGGAAGGGTAGTGGTCTTTCTTCCTTTACTAGCGCCTCAAACTTTCTCCCATCACTGGAAAAGCAAGCAGGCACATTTCATTCACCTCTACACTCCTATCTGAGACCCATGAGATTGGCTGAGAGTGGAGACATTGTTGTAGATTACCTTGAATATTTAGTTAAGAAGGAGACACACGATTGTGTCTTGATTGTGGAGATTATTAGGTCGTGAGATTGGCTGAGACCCCCATGCGCCCAATTTGACTTTGTGCAGGGTGTGAGATATGCTTAGCCCCTCAGGCGGCTAGTAATTTTCTCAGACCTCCAACGATTCACACTTTTGCTGGCCACCAGACTTGCTTTGAACAGGTCGCGATTTTGCGAAGGGGAGGTGTGGTTTTCTCAAACCATGATTTGCACCATCGTCCAGCTTACACCCCTATTTTTGAGGCTTTGATTTGCATTCAGAGGCTGCACGATTTGGTGAAAGGAAGTGATTCTTCTATGCTCTGCTTTTGGAGTTTAATACTTTGCCCTTGTCTAGCATTTAATCCTCTCCTCTGGGCGTGGGAAATCTGTACAGTACAACTGCTCACAACAACTCGCCATCCCATCAAATTTGGCATTTTTCATAGCATAAAAGCCTCAACAAGAATCGATATGGTCAAGCACACAACTGTGGTTAGAGGCGTGACACTCCAACATGGGCGACCTTTTCTGCTTGCATGACCATTGACTTTGTCAAATCCCCTCTCTCCCTGAAAATTTTGTGTTTAATGGTTTAATAAATGCATTTGTTAAGCCACTAGATGATAAATTGTTAAATAAACCATCAAATTATATCAGACTTGATGGTGGAGGGAGACTTTTTTAAAAAGTGAGTGTTTAAGAGGGAGGTGCAATTTTTTTTTTGCTTTAGTCAAAATCAAGGGGGATTTACTAAAATTTCATGCACTCAATTTATAAAGTGTCACTTTTCTATATTTTTATTGGGGGGATTATGCAAGGTATTTTATAATTAATGAATTGAAATAAAGTTTTGAAGGGGGTAATTATTTAGTCTGAAAATGGGAATTAGAAATCATCCATCTGTCATTAGTTTGGGAGAAGGAAACTATAAGTCCTGGAGTGATGGAATCCTAAAGCACTGCCGATGGATTCATTTATTGCCACATTTGTTTGGACTTATTCCTGAACCTGCTGCATGTTGGCATAAATCTATATGGGAAAGTAGAAATGATCATGTCTTAGGATTAATCAGTTTACGTGTTGGGGACCACAAATCATGTGCTTTGTCACACATTGGGTGCCCTCTCACTCTATGAACCACTATATGGGAAATATATGGAGATCCCACTGAACCTCCATTCCCAGATATCCCACTATAGACATGATTCTCTCCCATGATAATGAGGATGATCCTTTGTATGACAATGATACTAAAGAGGAACTTGATTATTGGAAGAGTCTTGCATGATTCTCTCCCATGATAATGAGGATGATCCTTTGTATGACAATGATACTAAAGAGGAACTTGATTATTGGAAGAGTCTTGATTGTCCTGATGACACAAATACATCTCTTCCTGTTTCTCCTCTTTCTACACCTCCTATATTGGAAATTATTTAGTCACCTCCACCTGTTGTTTCAACAGAGATTTTAGCTTCTCTGAAAGCAACTTCAAATTCTCTTCTGCAAGTTCACTCTTGTCCTCTTGATCAGCAAGATGCCATCCTTTCAGACATTCATCATTTGTTTGCAGAGTCTCTCCTTCTTGATCATGATGACAAAACTGAGGACACTTGTCTTCTCTTAGATGATAGCTCACATCTAGTCTTGTTCTCACTCCACTCCATGCTCCTATCTTGACACATCTTGATTCTCATTTGAGAAAACCTCACACTTCAGTGGTCATTGTTCTTGAATCTTGTATGCGACAGCCATAGTTCAGCATCAACTTTGAGAAACATGAGTACTATCCCGAGCCATTCATCTTGATTCCTTCATGCATTCCACTTGAGTGGGAATTCAATAGTTTGATAGCTAGAGGTTTCTATCTTCTAAAAGGAAGAGACATCATTTGTTGCAGAGGAACCTCCTACAACATTCACAATGTGACATTCAATGATGATATTCTTTCTCTTCTCAATGGAGGCACACATGGACATTTCAAGAGTATTGGGAGACTTTGTGTTGTGTACATAGGTTTTCTCATTCTAGGGGGTCTTTGGAGTCTCCAATCTCTCTTATGGTGGGTATCTAATTGTATATCTGCATTTGTTCTTGAGAAAGTCTCTTGAGACATTTCATTTGTACTTTCTTTCTATTTCTCTTTTTGGAGAATAGTTTTTTCCCATTGGGTTTTCTATCTATCTCCATTTTTGAGAGTTTTACATTGTGCATAGGTACCTAAACTAGCGCATAGCTAGGACTTGTTTCTTCCTACCCACCTAAGTTATGATTAAGGGGGGTGTTAGTGTATTCTACCCTAGTTAGGCTAACCTAAGCCTAGTTTGGTGGTTGAGTTGTCCCTTCACTCCTACCCTAGTTAGGTGGCTGAGTTGTCCCTTGATTCTTTCCCTATGAGTTGTAGGATAAGGAGTCCTCTCCTCATTAGGTGGTTGAGTTGTCCCTTAAATCTTTCCCTATAAGTTGTAGGATAAGGAGTCATCTCCCATTCTCATGTCATGTGGTCCTATTCTTGTGCTATGTAGTTGCTCATCCTCAAACTATAAATTGAGGGTTTGAGCTCTCTATCAAGGGGTCGACTAATACAATCTATTCCATTGTTCATTAGCATTTGCATTTATATCTCCTAGATCTCCTTGTTTCTTATAGTAAGTTTAACGTAAAATAAAATCATTTTATATAAATAAAATAGTTCTTACATAATTTTCATTTCGAATAAAATAATTATAAAATAATTAAATAAATAAAAAATAAGTAATTAAAAATATATATTATTATATAATATATTTATAATTATATTTTATATAAAAATTTATAATGTAATTAAATTTTTATTATTATTTTATAATTATTATTGTATTATATTAAATTAGATTCTTTTAATAAAATGATTCAACTCGTTTACCTCCAACACAACTAGGTATCCCAGTAATTCAAAAGCTGATAGTAAACAAAGATTGATGGTATCAGTAGAATGTGTGAATAGGAAAACCCTAAAAATGTCGGCAAACAAAGATTGATGGTATCAATAGAATGTGTGAATAGGAAAACCCTAAAAATGTGTCATGTGAAAGGAAAGAGTCCTACAATAATGGAATACTAAGAATTACTATGTAGGTTATGGGTGGATGCAGTTATTGGGCCTAAAAAATGGAAAATCCCAATACAATGCATAAAGGGCATCATAATATTATAAAACCTTTAGAAATCTAAAATAAAAAATAATATTTAAGTACTGATCAAAGAAAATATATTTAAGTAAGTTTAAGTAAAATAAAATCATTTTATAATATATTTATAATTATATTTAATATAAATATTTATAATGTAATTAAATTTGTATTTTTATTTTATAATTATTATTGTATTAAATTAAATTAGATTCTTTTAATAAAATGATTCAACTTGTTTACCTCCAACAAATCTTCGCTGTGGACCTTGAACTTAAAAACTTACAAGATTTACACAACTAGGTATCTCAGGTAACCCAAAAGTTGATAGTAAACAAAGAAGATGGATGGTATAAGTAGAATGTGTGAATAGGAAAAACCCTAAAAAATGTGTCACGTGAAAGGAAAGAGTCCTACAATAACGAAATACTAAGAGTTACTATGTAGGTTATGGGTGGAAGTGGCTGTTGGCCCTAAAAAAAGGCATCATAATATAAAAAAACCCTGATACAATGCATAACATTATAGAAATCATATGTGTTCAAAATTTTTGTTGTTCAATATATATTTTAGAAAACCAAAATAAAAAAGAATATTTAAGTACCTATCAAAGAAAATATATTTAACTAAGTTTAAAGTAAAATAAAATCATTTTATATAAATAAAATAATTAGTTAAATAAATAAATAAAAAGTAATTAAAAATATATATTATTATATGATATATTTATAATTATATTTAATAAAAACATTTATAATATAATTAAATTTGTAGTAATATTTTATAATTATTATTGTATTAAATTAAATTATTATATTAACATTATATTATTCTATTTTATTAATAGATTATTATTATTATAATAAAATAACTATATGTTATTATATATAATTATTATTTTATTATATACTTACTAATGTTTTTATAAATTTTACTACTTCCATATATGTTTAAAATTAGCAGTTTCGTGTAGTAACATGCAATAATGAGCTGATAGGCGGAGTAGCTATATGAAGATGTAGATAATATAGTTACACATTAGGGAATCCAATGAACAATACAATAGATTGTTAGATATATTATGGGCGATATCCCATTTTTACCTTACAGTTTAGCATCACTATTTTATTTTAAATTATAATGGGGACCGAAGGAAGGTGTTAACCCTAATGGGTTGAAAGGAGGATATGTATATAAAGGATAAAGTGTGTAAGCAATAGTTGGTGAAAAAGTAACTTTGTAGAATATATATATACACATATAGAGGTTTGGTTGAAGAACAATTGTATTAACATTCAATTAATTATTTGGTGATAACATCATTATTATTGGTAATTGGTTTGGTGGGGTAAATAATAATATTATGTAGTTAAGTTGTTTATTAAAGGAAAATATTATTATTAAATTTTAAATGATTTCAATATCATTAAGTTTTATTAGTTAATCAAAATATAATATTATTATGGATAGGGTTCAATGTCTAAATTGATGACATTATTAATGTTCAATTAGTTGGGAAACAATAATGTTGACATAAAATTAGTTAAATTCATCATTATATAAGCCAATATCATTAGCCATTGCATTAATTCTTTATGATACAAACCAAGGATATTTTTGTAGCTAGCAACAAAGAGCCCTACATCAATTATAGTTAAAACAATCTCAAAATAATACCAATATCATTAAGTTTTATTAGTTAATAAAAATATAATATTATTATGGATAAGTTTGAATGTCTAAATAATTGAAGGATCTTTTCGTAGCTAGTAACAAAGAACCCTACATCAATTATAGTTAAAATAACCTAAAAATAATACCAATATCATTAAGTTTCATTAGTTAATCAAAATATAATATTATTATGGATAAGGTTGAATGTCTAAATAATTGATGAAATTACTAATGTGTATTTAGATGGGAAATAATAATTGTGGCATACTATTAGTTGAATTCATGATTATATAAGGACAACCCATAATTTAGCAACTTCTTCAATTCTTAATGATACAAACTGAGGATCTTTTCATAGCTAGCAACAAATCACCGTAGATGAATTTTGGTTAAAACAATTTAATTATTTGTGTGATGTACACTATAAGCAATAGAAGAATAATTAACAATTCCCAATGGAATCTAACATAAAGTGTATAATATCAACTATTTTACTCCATTGCAACCATAAGCTTAAACATAATATTTTTTTTTCCTATGTCAGAAAGATAGCGATCTATACATAAAAATATAAAGTAAAATTCAACACAATGAGGCCTACTCTCCACCCTACCAAAAATAACAAAAAAGTGTTAGTGTGATAACATGCACCATTGGTAATTTGTAGGGATTGGATTGAAGTCTAGACATACAAAAGCAGGTTTTCTCTCCACCCTAGCATATTGGCTCATGGAGCGTCATCAGCTATTGTCCCTTGGGAAAGAGCGTTCAAGAACTAGGATGTTGATTCATAACCACAATTACAATCACTTCATCTTCATAGTTGGTTGAACTTGATGCGCAAACGTCGTCCATCAGTTTACCATATAAACTGGAATATTAACACCCAAGTTCTTGAACTATCTCTCCCAATGGAGAAGAGCATCAAATGATTGGCGAGGAAATTTAAAAATTCAAGCACAAAATGAAAAGCATAAAGGAAGAGAAAGAGGGAGATGACAACAACTATTTTACTCCATTATAACCATAAGCTTAAACATATGATTTTTTTTTTATTCCTACGTCAGAAAGATAGTGATATGTACATACAAAATATAAAGTAAAACTCAACATAATGAGGCCTGCTCTGCACCCTACCATTTGTTGGCATGCACGTTTTTTCAACCTACATGTTATTAAGTCCAATTTTGCATTTATTTCTTTTTCGGTGCATTCGGTGCATTATTGTTTTGGTCGGCTCCTTTCCTTTTACATCTCCTGCTCCACCGTTCATCTCTGCTTCGCATTAACGTTTAGATGGCTCCTTGTCTATCAGCCTACTCTATTTAATAGGGCTTTTGTATATTGTAAATCATTCATTCTTGATCAATGCAATTGATCGACTGGTGAAATAGCAACTTCTTAGGTTGCTTCTCTGCATTGTGAAGGTTTTAGGTTGTTATTCTGGGATCGCCAATATGGTATTAGAGCAGTCAACCGATCTACTCTTTCCTTGCTAAGAGTTTTCACCAAGCATTTATCTTTTCTTTCATGGTGGTTTGTTGTCTTTCTGCTTAGTTGTGAGAGGAGGACCACACAGAAGATAGCCCCACTTCCATGCGTGCCCTATCTTGTAGTAAAACTCTCTGCTTTGCTGAAAACAGTCGAGGCCTTTCTGAATCTTGTCCTTTAGATCAGGGTCAAGGGCCAAGGTTTCGAATGTGGAGGGATGCTTGAACGCCACTGAGCTCCATCTTCCATGGCTCTCAATATTGCTGTAGAGCTTCCGCTCCTGGCTACGCCTCTGTAGCTCGTATGCGAATTCTGATATGTGGTTGAGGCAAGCTAAAATTGGGGTCATTACAGGCCCTGGAGGTGTTGCAGAGGTCGAATGTATCCCATATTTGGAACATTCTGGCATACCTGCATAGCCCTATGTTGGCAGTGAAGGTGAGGTGGTCGATTGGGCAGTCAGAAGAATTGCTGAAGAAGGGGGCATTTTTGGAGGCGGTGAAGTCAAGAAAGGAGATCAAAACTCCTCTGTGCGTGTTCCTTTTTGAAGGAGTTTCGAATCTGTGCTTCTGCCTCTTGCCAAAGGTCTCATCTCCTGCAGCGTATGCCAATACTCTTTTCTGTTAAGGTCTCCGTGTGTTCCTGTGACCTCAATTGTGGCTGTGCACGTGAGAAGAAGAGAGACTAGTGGGACACGTTGAATGCAAGTCTTGCTTGAGCAGGGCCTTAACTCCCGCATTGGACGTGGAAATTTTAGTTAATGCTGTGATTTCATGTGCTTGGTACTTTAATGTTTGGCGGCTTCAACATGGTAATATCTGCTCTCTTAGTGAATGTTGTTTATTTGTGGTAAAATGTATGGTGACATGGCATTGGTACACATCAATTAGTTCCCATTTAGTTGTCTACTTGGCCCATTAGGCCCCAAGTTTTTTTTGGTCACGTGGAATGATCAAGAGATAGTGTGGACTCCAAAAGTGTCTAAAATAGGCATTTTTTTCAAATTTGTGTAACTTCTACAAACGAAGTCCGTTTTCAGCAAACAAGCAACTATCAGAAAGCTGCTTCAATGACCTTCACTATGGACAAGGTTTTTTTTGGAAATTCTATAATTTTATACCTTTATTACTAGCTTGAAGCTGCAGTTTGTTGTTTGGGAATCGTAAAATCAGTTTGTATCTATTCTTTGGGGAGGGCCAAGTGTATCTTGCTTTTTAGTCCTTTGTGTCCCCTTGTAAATCAAGTCAGAACCTAGGATTGATTTTCTCACTCCACACAACTATCACACATGGAAGCTCAAGATGTCACAATTATTGCAATCTTAGGGTCTTTGGCAACTGTTGGATGTTGACCAACCCAAATTCACTAAAACGTTTGAGCAATTTGTTCATAGAAACAAAATGGATGAGGCTAAAGGACTCATAGGTCTTCATATGTCTGATAATTTGTTGTTTCATATTGTTGAATGTAAAACACCTAAAGATGTGTGGGATAAGCTTGCAGAATTGTATGGTAAGGTCAATCAGTTTAGGATCTTACAGCTTGAAGCTGATCTCACTTCTCTCTCTCCAGATGTTTTTCCTTCTATTCAGGATTTCCTTGCATAGTTCAAATTTATTTTGTCTCAATTAAAAGGATGTGGTCATGCCAAAGAAGATAAGGAGTGTATTTTCTTGATCCTGTCTAAGCTTAGAGGTCCTTTTCAAGTGTTTGCCTCTACTTTCTATTCTACTATGGATGCTATGGGGGTAGATCATAAGATGCCTTCTTTTGAGGAATTTTGTGATCGATTGACTAGGGAGCAGGCCAAGTTGATTCAGATGGATGCTCTTCCTAAGAGTCATGCTTGAATGGCTCAATCTTCCAAGGGCAAGGGTAAGAATAAGAAGAAGCCCAAGATAGATTTTTCTTTAGGTGGTGAGTCTCCCTCCAAGCCTAAGGTGAAGACTAATTAGAAGCATAATCCTTCACTTCCTCCTCCTTCTAACTCTGTCGCATCACCTTCCAAGTCTCAGAAGAAGAAGGAGAACTGTTCATTCTATGGAAAATCTGGGCATAATGATGCACATTGTTTTGCAAGGATAGTCGCATTAGAGGAAGCTATGAGGAAGCATAATCTTGCCGTACCTAAGTCTTCTTCTTTGGGAAAAGGGTAAGCCCTCTCAACTACAGCTTTGTCCTCTACCAGTTCTAGTTGGATTCTTGATTCTGGTGCTTCTCATCACATGACTCATACTATGGATCTTCTTGATTCTCTTTCTGATAGTCTTACTTCACATATTGTTGTTGGGAACTCTTCTCAAATTCTAGTTTTGGGAACAAGCTCAGTTCATATGCAAGATGGTAGCATTGATGATGTTCTTCTTGTTCCTAATATTTCACATAATCTACTTTCTGTCTATCAGATTTGTAATCATGGTGATGGAAGGCTTGTTGAGTTCTCTCCTACTGATGTGACTATTTGAGAGATGCAGGATCCTGAGAAGGTCATTGCTATAGGAACAATTGACCGCGTGGCCTGTTTGTATAGGTTTGATGGATTTGAGTCTTCATCAGGATCATCCCTTATTGCTCATGTAGATTCTACAAGCAAGCTTTGGCACGAATGGTTTGGGCACCTGAATTACAAATATCTTCAGCAGATGAGCACACAAAATTTGGTAATTGGTCTACCTCAGATCTCTTGTTCAGATGGAGTTTGTCAAGGTTGTGTGCTTGGAAATCATCATAGGGATCCTTTTCCTAAGGGTATGGCCACACGTGCTTTGATACCCCTTGAGTTGGCACATAGTGACCTCATGTCATTCCCCACTCCTTTTTCAGGGGCCAAGTATGTGCTCACCTTCATTGATGATTTTTCTAGGCACACTTGGGTGTATTTTTTGAAGTACAAGGATGAGGTTCTTTGGCATTTTTAATGACCTTCCTTGCATTTGTGGAGAAGCAGTCAGGACATTCCCTTCAGAAGATTCGCATAGATAATGGGGGGGAGTATGTCAATCAGGCGTTTCAAGAATTTTGTAGTACTAAGGGTATTCTTCATCAACACACAGTGCCATACACTCCTCAACAGAATGGTGTAGCTGAGCAGAAGAATAGAACTTTACAGGAGATGGCCAATTGTATGCTCCAATCTAGATCCATGGCTCCCACCTTTTGGGCAGAGACTGTCAATTATGCAAACTGCATTTAGAATCGTATGCCCCACAAGGCAGTACAGAATATGAATCCCAAGGAGGCTTGGTCTCATGTCAAGCCGAAGGTTTCCTACTTTAGAGTATTTGGGAGTGATGCATGGGCATTCATTCCAGATGGTAGGTGCAAGACAATGGAGAAGAAAAGTCAAAAGTTCATTTTTTTTGGCTATTGTGAGGATGTGAAGGGTTATCGGTTGTTTGATCCTATCACTCAAGAGGTTCATTTTCATCATGATGTTCAATTTGATGAGTCTTTCACTTCAAAATATTCTCCATCACAAGCCTCTCCCTCTCTTCTTCCTAGTTCTTCTTCAGAGGATGTTGTGCTTCCAGATGATGATGATGATGCTTGTAATGATGTTGTTCCTGATGTTGGTATCGATCTTGTTATTGATATTACTCCATCTTCTGCTTCTCCTCCACCTACACCACGTCGACCTTTATGGGCTCGTACACTTCTTGAGGATGCTGGTTCACTTGTAGGTGATCCCATAGCTACATGTTCCACTCGTTCCCGCACTTCAGGTATTAGTCTTTTGAGTCATGCAGTTTCTACTGATCCTCAGAAGTTTTCAGATGCGTCGGGTGTTCCAGAATGGGATAGTGCTATGATAGAGGAGTATTCTTCTTTGATGAAGAATCATACTTGGGATTTGGTTCCTCTTCCTAAAGGAAGAAGGTTGGTTTGATGCAAGTGGTTGTATCATACCAAGTTTGCATCCCATGGTTCTATTGATAAGTATAAGGCTCGTCTAGTGGCCAAGGGTTTTTCTCAGGTTGAGGGTATTGACTATTCCGAGACCTTTGCTCCTATCACAAAGATGGATTCCATACGCCTCGTGCTTTCTATTGCTGCATCTAAGGGTTGGTCAGTGTATCAGATGGATGTGAAGAGTGCTTTCTTGCATGGTGATCTTCATGAGGAGATCTATATGGAGTAGCCACCTGGCTTTGTGCAAGACCCTTCACTTGTTTGCAGGCTCTGACGTTCATTGTATGGTATCAAATAGGCTCCTAGAGCTTGGTATGAGAAGATGGATAGTTTCTTGCTTGTTTTTGGATTCACTAGATGTCACTCTAATCCTACAGTTTACATTCAAAGGCATGAGGGGATCTTCTCATTCTTGTTCTTTATGTGGATGACTTGATTCTCATGGGGAGTTCTAGTGCCATGATTGAGGATACTAAGGAAGCTTTGATGGAGTGTTTTGATATGACAGATCTTGGTTTTCTGCATTACTTCCTTGGTCTTCAAATCTATCAGTGTTCTACCGGTATTTATCTCTTCCAACAGAAGTATGCTCTTGATTTGCTTCAGAGGTTTGGAACGGCTGATTGCAAGCTAGCCCCTACTCCTTTTCAGTTAGGTGTTGTGTTGTCCACTAATTGTACTACTCCATCCATTGATGCTACTTTGTATCGGCAACTAGTTGGTAGCCTTTTGTACTTAACACATAGTAGTCCTGATATTTCCTTTGCCATTGGTCTTGTCTCTTGTTTCTCTCAAGATCCTCATGAGAGTCATTGGAAGGTAGCCAAGCATATTTTATGATACATTCAAGGCACTATATAGTTTGGCATTCACTACACATCAGGTGCTACTAAGATTGTGGGCTTCACTGAATCATCTTGGGCTGGTGATGTTGATGATAGAAAGTCCACTTCTAGCTTTGTTTTCTGTCTTGGTTCTGGTCCAGTTGCTTGGTCTTGCAAGAAGCAAACTGCTATTGCATTATCATCAACTGAGGCTGAGTATCGAGGAGCTGTCTTGGCTAGTCAAGAGGTTCTTTGGCTTTGACAGTTGATGGCTGAGTTTGGCTTTCCTCTTGATCATCCCACTATTCTTTGGTGTGATAACCAAAGTGCCATTCATATTTCTCACAACCCAGTGGAACATCAATGGACTAAGCATATTGAAATCCACATGCACTTCATTCGGAAACTCATTCAATATGGTGTTCTTGCTTTGGAGTATTTGCCTACGGTGGAACAGGTTGCAGACATCTTCACTAAACCTTTGGCATCTCCTCACTATCTTCAGTTGCGATCGATGTTAGGGGTGAAGGAAGTTGTCCTTGGGGGGTCTTAAGGAGTCTTCCTTCCTTTCACTTTTGTTCTCTCTTTTGGAGAGGAGTTTTCTCCCACTGAGTCTTTCTCCTTTTCTCCGGTTATGAGAGATTTGTAGTTCATTGCATTGTAGTTGTACATAGGTACCTAACATGGCTTTATTGCTGGGACCTATAATGCATCTCATATTGCATATTGCATTTTCTTTTTCTCCCTAAGTTGCACTTAAGGGGGGGTGTTGGCATGCACATTTTTTCAACCTACGTGTTATTAAGTCCAACTCTGCATTTATTTCTTTTTTGGTGCATTCGGTGCATTATTGTTTTGGTCAGCTCCTTTCCTTTTACGTCTCCTGCTCCGCCGTTCATCTCTGCTTCAAATTAACATTTGGATAGCTCCTTGTCTATCAACCTAATCTATTTAATAGGGCTTTTGTATATTGTAAATCATTCATTCTTGATCAATGCAATTGATCGACTGGTGAAATAGCAACTTCTTAGGTCACTTCTCTGCATTGTGAAGGTTTCAAGTTGTTGTTCTAGGATCGCCAATACCATTTGGGTCATGGAGTCTCATGGACCCTCACCAAACCCCTGAGCAAGAGTATAGATTGGGCACCACTATGATTAGTGGTGAAATGAATATTGCGTATTACAATCAATATAGAGTACATTAAGATATGATTGTCTATTTGAGCATTGTTGCTGATTTTATATGCACTATCATTATTGGGGAAGGTTGTTTGTATCACATTAGTTTATGAAACATTGTTTTATTGCTAGAGCATGTTCTGCAAGAATAAAAAAAAGTGTTAGTGTGATAAACATGCACCATTGGTACACAATAAAAAAATAAAAAAATATAGACTTATACAATTAATTCCAAAAGATGATGCAATACAGTTGTAGTAGAACACAGTAAGTAAATAAAATCTAGGCATACCTTCTGTAGGTAATGGATTGAAGTTTGGACATACAAAAGCTAGTCTGCTCTCCACCCTAGCATATTGGTTTATGGAGCATTATCGACTATTCTCCCTTGGGAAAAAGAGTTTAAGAACAGGGATGTTGATTGATAACCACAATTAAAATCACTTCATCTTCATAGTTGGTTGAGCTTGATGCCCAAAGGTCATCCATCGGTTTACCATATAAACTGGAATATTAACACCCAAGCTCTTGAACTATCTCTCGCAAGGGAAAAGAGCAATCAAATGATTGTGTGAGGCAATTTAAAAATTCAACACAAAATGTAAAGCATAAAGGGAGAGTAAGAGGGAGATGACAACAACTCAACACAACCCTATCAAAAATTGAAACAACATAGCCTTTTTGACAAGCCCTTCTCAATAATTGAACACTATAGCTTACGCAAGAGAACAATAGTCAATAAGGCCCAATGGAATCTAACATAAAGTGTATAAGATCAGCTAGTTCACTATGTTGTATGCATAACCTAAAGCATATAATTTTTTTTTATGAATCCTATGATACACACACACACATGCACACATATATATATAAATACATATATATATATAAATACATATATATATATATATATAAATATATTTATATATATATACATATTTATATATACATATATATATATATATACATATATACATATATATATATATACATATATATATATACATATATATACATATATATATACACACACACACACATATATATATATATATACATACATATATATATATATAAGAATTATCACAACCCACACCTTTTGCAACCATCAATGCATTCCAAGGGTTTCTTCCACATGCACCTCTTCCCACCTGCTTCAAACACACATCTTCTTGCCAACTTTCCTACACAAAATATGCAAAATATTATCACAGGTGACACTTTTATTTTGCATTTCCAACCATCCAACCTTGTAGAAAACACAAAATAACCTCCACCCACCTTCACAGAAGCTCCATAAAGCTTGATCCAACTTGCATCCTCACATAAGATTACCCTTGTCACTCAGAACTCTCATATTAGGTATAGCAATAGAATGAAACCAAACAATGCCTCATTGAAAATTTACCAAACATTCATTTTGTTCCCCTAGGTGTTAAAGGGCAACTGTTATCACGAAGATCACCAGTACACACAAAGTATAAAACAAGTAATGTTAACGCAAAACAATGTTTAATTTCTACAACCTTCTCTATCCATGCGGCCTGACAAACCACACCCTATTCCCAAAGCAACCAACAACCACCTCCACCACCTTCTTCATAGCCATTAGAAAGCCAAAATTTTGGGAGGTTGGTGAAAATTACGACTGAAGTTATAACTCACTTGCCACCTTTTCCCTGATTGACGAAAGCCTGAAAAATGACAAGGTTGACAAAAATTCTGAGCAAAGTTGACACAAATAGCCTATACATATACATACATATACATATATATATGTATATACATATAGATATATATACACAAAAATAAATATATATACATACCCACACACATACACATAATATATATATACACATAAAAATATACACACACATACACACACACACACACACATATATAGATAGATATATAAGAATTATCACAACCCACACCTTTTGCATCCATCAATGCATGCAAAGAACACAAGATAACCTCCAACCACCATCGCAAAATTTCCATAGCCATGGTTGGTTGTGATAGTTCTATGTCCATTTTTAGCAAGCCATGGAGAGAGGACGGAGGGAAGAGAAACCAAATGGGAAGAGGTGTAATTGAAGGAAGTCAGAAGAGGTACATATTGGAAAAACCATTCGTGGAGTATTTGTAAAACAATTTATGTTATTTTTCAAAAGGGGATTGTTGATTATTGCTATGTAGCTTACTATAAATTGTCTGGTTTATGAGTTGTATGTAGCCACCATTGGGGCAAGGAAATATGGTTTCTTTATTGTGTTTGTTGTGTTTAGTAACCCCCATTGACCCTTACAAAAGCTACACAAAGCTTAATCTGGGTTGCACCCTCATAGAAGCTTACCCTCATTGCTCACGACTCCTATATCAGGTATAGGAACAAAACGACACCAAACAATGCCTTGTTGAAAATCTCTGAGACATTCATTTTGTTCCCCGAGGTGTTAAATAGTAGCTATCATTACAACCATCACCAGTACACACAAATCATATAGATATACATATATAGACATGTATATATGTAGATACATATAGTACCTATAACCATGGAGGTCAAGCCTATATGAAGTTGCAATTACATGTATTGGTAATGGATGGAATACACACACACACATATATATTGAGAGGAACCAACAAAGATTCAATGAGGAAGAAAAGTAGAAGTATACTCATTTCTCAACAAACTATATGTGTGTATATATGTAGATTTCTCTCTCTCTCTCTCTATATATATATATACATATATGTGTATATGTATATTTGTAAAACTTGAATAGTGTTAGCAATGTAGTTACCTTGTAGACATGGCTATAAAGTTGAAGGGGTAAACAAAATCCTATACCCAAAAAATTGGTGTGTGAAGGCCATGTGAAGACATAGTGTTTTTTCCTCAACAAATCCTAATTGAAAATTGAAACAAATTGGGTTTGCAAACAACATCCTTTTTGTTTTTTGCATTTCTTGTGTTGAATTCGTGTGTTTATGCAGGTTTTTTCATCTGGATGGCTCTTGAAACCAATATTATTTGATTATGTTGATTGTTATTCAAAAGACTATATATTTTCATGGGTTTTGGTAGGTGGACAAGTGTTGGCTATTTTGTTTCATTTATGACTTCCATTTTCTGTGAATGTTTCCAAAATACTAAATCTACTATTTCTTTGGTGAATCTTGATATCAATATTTATTCTATTATGTGGGTTTTGGTATGCAAGCAAGACTAGAAAATTAGTGACAATGGTCAAATAGACAATCATATCCTCATGTACACTATATCAAGATTGTAATAAGCAATATTCATTTCACCATTGATCAGAGTGGTGGGCAATGTATATTCTTGCTCAAGAGTTTGGTGAGAGGTCATGAGGCTCCATGACTCAATATGGTAGGGTGAAGAGCAAGCTTTATTGTGTTGAGTTTTATTGTATACATATATACATGCATATATATACATATATATACATATATGTATACATATATATTTAGATACATAATACATATAAATACATATATATGCATATATACACATACATATACATATATATACACATATAAACACATACATATAAATATATATCAAAGCACAAAAAACCTCCACAACAACAAACTAAGCCCAACAAAAAAACCTAGGCTAGCCATCAACAATTGACAATTGTGGGTTTTGGCATGCAAGTGACTACTCACTATATTGTTCCATACATTAAGTACAGTATAAAGCAAGACCAATCTTTCATTTCACACTTTATAGACAATTGGATAAACAACAACTACGATCACAAGTATTACAAGCACATACAAACCATACAACAACTAATCTCAAAACCAACTAGCATTTGAGAGACCAAACATCCACACATCATTTTCCCTCAATTGACTAGCTAAGGAGGCTACAAATTCAAAGCTTTTGTTTCCTATAATAATTTTTTTCTTTGGGCTACGCAATAGATTATAGCCAACAAAAGGTTTGAATTCCTAGCCTTCTCATTCAAGAAAATGAGGGAAAATTCAGTCTAGATGTTTGTTCTCTCTATAATTATCATTAATCCAGTTGCATATCAAGGTAAAAATATGTTATACACATCTATTTAGATATAGTAGTCTCTACAAAAATAAATATTTACATTTGTAGATATAGATATTTATATATCTACCTATATGTGTGTCCTTGTGATTGACCTTTAAGGTGTTTATTCTAAGATTTGATGGGGAAATTTTTCCCTCCAAACACCTTGTTATCCTAATCAAGACCCATATGAAGCATTTGTGCAACTTATTTCAATAAGAATTATATATGAAAGAAGATATTATTTGAAAAGGGAGACAAAGCATTCAAATTTATTGTTTTTAAGGAGATGGTTATTTAGTTTGAAAGAAATTTGTTATTTCTTTCATTCTTGAAAATGAATTCCTATAAAAATAGGCTTTGTATTGAACATACCAAAGAACATTAGCTACCACATACATGTGTTCAACACCTTTTTGAACTTATTGGAGGGACAATCCAAATACTTTTTCTAGGATTGCAAAAATGAGAATGAAACAATATAGCCAACACTAGACAAGGTAAAATAATGTAAACCACATTAGTTGCCCCTCTATCAACATAGAGGGGAACACACAACATATCTCCATTGCAGCCAACAACAACGCCCAACACTCTTCCCGCAACCACTACAAGGACTAAAAGAGTAGGGGCTGGTGGGAATTCCATCCTATTTTTTTTAGAGGAAAGGTCATTTGCCACCTTTTCCTCACTTGGCAAGAAGATTAAAAATCAGAAAGGCTTGCAAAGATTCCAACCAAAGTTGATAGAATAAAACCAATGACTAAGAATATAGATGACAACATTCAACATAGACAATATAACAATGACTATTTCATTGGATTACAACCATAATGACTAAATAAAAACCATAAATCAAACATTATAGGTCTCAAAATTAAAAATCCATGCAAAAAGAAAAAATATTGTAGCACCTCTTCCCACTTGCTTCAAACACACCTCTTCTTGCCAACTTCCCTGCACAAAAATGGGAAAAATATTATCATAGGCGACATTTTTCTTTTGCATTTCCACCCATCTTCCCATTCAAAAAACAAAAAATAACCTCCACCCACCTTCAAAGAAGATGTACAAAGCCTAATCTAGCTTTAACCTCACAGAAGCTTACCCTCGTCACTCACGACTCCTATATCAGGTATAGCAACAAAACGACACCAAACAATGACTTATTGCAAATTTCCCAGACACATTTTTTTTCTCAGGGTGGTTGAAAATAACTTTTATTACAACCATCCCCACTATATGTAAAACATACAAAAATTAATGTTGGTGTAAACTAGTGTTTAATTTCTATAGCCTTCTCTATCCACATGGTGCAATAAGTGCTACCCTATTCCCAAAGTAGCCAACAACTACCTCCGCCACCTTTTCACGACCACTAGAATGCAAAATATCTGGAAGGATGAAGAAAATTCCAACCATAGCTATAACCCATCTGCCACCCTTTCGTAGACTGCATGAAATCCAAAACATGAGGAGGCTGACCAAAATTCCAAGCAAAGCTGACACAAATAGCCATATATATATGTATATACATATACATATATCTACATGTGTATGTACATACTATACATATGACACATATACATATATACATATATATATACATATATATATACATATATATATACATATATATATATACATATAGATATGCATATATATATATACATACTACACATATACACATATATACATATATGTATGTACATATATATACATATATATTCATACGCATATATATACCAAAAGCCATGAACATTATATAAACATGTAAATATACATGTATATATATACATATATACATACAAATCTACATATTCATATATATGTATACACATAAGCTATATATGGACCACCCTTTCACACGAAAGGTTTTGCATAGGTCTATAACTGTGATTTTAAGCATTGTATGCCAATGGTTGCAATGGAATAAAATATTTAATGTTATGCAATTCACTCCATTGATGCCCACCTTAGGCTATATTGTCCTATTTGTGGCTTCCATTTACCATCTATGGTTGCAACACAACAAAATAGTCAATGTTTTGGACATTATATGTACATATACATATACATACATATATATACACATATCTATACATAGATATATAGATACATATACATATATATACATATATTTATACATATACACATGCATAAATATACATATATATGCATATATAGACATACATATACATATACATATATACACACACACACACACACACACACACACACACACACACACACACATATATATATATGCATACATACATACATACATACATACACACAAAAATACATATAAATATATATCAAAGCAAAAAAAAGCTGCACAGGAACACACTAACCCAACAAAAATAGCCTCGGTTAGCCATCAACAATCAACAATTGTGGGTTTTGGCATGTGGGTGATTACTACCTATATTGTTCCATTTATGACTTTGGCTTTTTGTGAATGGCTGCAAAATAATTAATCTGGTGTGTTTTTTGGTGAATCTTCAAATCAAGATTTCTTGTGTTTTGTGGGTTTTGGCATCTGTGTGACTATTAGCAATATTGTTGTATTTATGGATTCTGGTTTGTGTGAATGGTTCCAAAATAGTTAATCTGTTATTTTTTTTGGTGAATCTACACATCTTGTGCACCATTGAAACCACTATTGATTCATTTAGGGTTCTCATTCTCTAGGTGAAGGTTTTGAGTCGGTTTGTTACAGGGAGCTTTCTATGTTTTCTGGGTTTTCCATGTGAGCCACGGTTGGAAGCCACACTTTTGTCTAAGATAGTTGCAACACAATGAAAAAATTAATGTTATACAAGATATGTTGTTTTAGGGTATATTGTTACCTTTTTGATAGTGTTCCATTAAAAAGAGAGTATATAGTTTCTTCACAGCAATATTGTTTAATTTATGGTTCAACTTTTATGTGGATGTTTTTGTAGGGATTTCTCACTGTGATTTTTAGTGTTTTGCACCTTTGTCCATCTAGGTGGATGTTGATAACAATATTGTTTCATTTACAATATTTTCTTGTGGGGATGGTTGCAATGCAATAAAATAGTTAATGTTATGTAGTTCATTTTTCTTTGCATAAGGCAATGTTCACTGTTCCCATCTTCCTTAAGCTATTTTGTTTCATTTATGCCTTCCATTTACCACACTAGCCCTTGCCTTGTTGTTCCTCATTCCAGTCAGGCTATGTATGCATACATATGTTTGTGAAATGAATGTCTATGTAGTTATCGAAAACATATCATTGGATGCCATTCTCTAGGTTTATGTTGTTGTTGAATGTAATTGTGAGTGATTATGGAAAGCTTCTGTAAAGGTGCAAGTGCATTAATTGGGAGTGGAATCTATGTGAAGGTGGTTGGATGTTATCTTGTGTTTTTAATGCAATAAAATAGTTAATGTTATGTAGTTCATGTTACTTTGCATGAGTCATTGTCACTGTTGTCATCTGCCTTACCCTATATTTTTCAATTTATGACTTCCATTTTCCACAATAGCCCTTGTCTTATTCTTCCTCATTCCAGTCAGCCTATATATGTACATACATATTTTTATGGAATGAATGGCTATGCAGTTATCAAAAACGTATTGTTCAGTGTCATTCCATGGGTCTATCTTGTTGTTGAAGGTAGCAGTGATCAAGGATGAGAAGCTTCTGTGAAGGTGAAAGTCCATTCATTAGCTATGGAATCTATGTGAAGGTGGTTGGAATGCATTGATGGATGCAAAAGGTGCAAACATGTATCTATCTGAAATCAAATGTATATATATGTATATGTTAAAGTTTGTATTTTTGGAAAGTGGTAATATTCATCAAGTTTGGTATCTTGATAGCTTAAGAATATATTGTTTCATTTTGGAGAAGATGCTGTTGAAAAGGATGTATTGTTTTAATTTTCATCCTTGTCTAGAAGTAATGGTGCATAACAACAATAGTTCTATTTTTTTCCAAAAATACCCACAAAACGGTCACCATAAACACAAACCCACAAAGATTCACATAGACAAACCCAAGTTAAAATATACTCATTTCTCAACATATCCCTATGAAAAAATTAAAACAATATAGCCTTCTCAATAGCATATTCTTGCAAACTAACAATAACAAACCATATACATAAATATAATCAGCAGTAGCAAATTGAAATATACATAAATATATGTGTATATGCACACACATATATATGTATATAGATACACATATATATTAATACTACAATACCCTAAATGCAAGCCATAAAGAGACACACACAAAAAATTTATATATATATATATATATATAAATATATGTATATATGTACAGATATATACATATATATACACATATATATTGCTGTAAAAATATACCCAATATAGCCTAAGATAGAAAACAATAGTCAATAATACCTAATGTAACCAAACATAGAATCAACAACAATACTTATTTTATTCTGTTACAACCATTACCACAAAATGAAAGCCATAAATCAAACAACATTGGTTTCAATAGCCACCCACATGTAGAAAGCCACAATATAGCCCAAGGTAGACAATAACAATCAACAAACACTGGATAACCTCAAAAATTTTATTTTGTTGCACACATACCCACAAAACGCAAACATTAAACAAAAACCCATAGAAAATTGACACTAACAAACCCATAGTAAAACCACTCCTTTCTCAACAAAGCCTCCTCGAAAATTAAAACAATACACCATTTTCAACAACACCTCCTCCAAAATGAAACAAGATAGCTTAAGCAACACAACTATAATCGACATTGTGCAATGGAAGCCAACACAAAACATATAGGATCGATTATTTTATTCCATTGCAAACATAACCACAAACCAAAAGCCATTAATAAAAAAAAAATAGTACCAAATCCATGCAAAACCATACACAAAAAACACAAACCATAAATCAAACAACATATTTGAAACAATCAACAGTACTTTATGCCAAATCAAGACACTTACAATCAACAAAAACTACATAAGGTCAAGGATTTTTCCCCATGGGCAACATATCCACTAAATGCAAGCCATAAAGAGAGACCCACGAAAAAATTAATATATATTGTGAATACCAAAATCTACATTTATCCAAGATTGACAAATATGGTGTTAAATCAGTCAATATTGAACAAAGGAGACAAAAGCCCTCCCCATGAAATTGTTGAGTGAATGTAATGGAAATGACAACATTATCAAACTAAAACATGAAACTATATGCAAGATAAATATGAAATCTATCCCTAAACTACTCAAACCATCATCCCATGGGGGGATTGGTGCTACTTTGATATGGAAAGTAGCCCTTTTCCAACCCCTTTTTGATAAGCTTTTCAAATGATGAGCAATCAAAGATGAGTGATCAAGATGAAGTGCAAGATGAATGTGTGTATAGAAAAGATACTAAGATAGTGGATGATCAAATGCAAAGGATGAGCTCTCTATTTATAAGAGAGAATGATGGAGAGACATGCAAAATGGATGGATGTGGGATCAAACACCAACCAATGACCAAATGCCAATTGTTAATATGTGAGAGGTTGAAGAATGAGCACAATTTTACAAATGTTCCAATAAATGATATTAGGTGGACATTTAAAATTTGAAAGTTAGCTTATGGAGGGAGAAGAAAGGGTCTTAAATGCCAAGTGGGAGACATGTACGAGAGGATTTAAATTCCTTGTTGGATGTAGATTTCAATTTGGGAGGAAATTTCAAACTTGGAGAATATTCCCTTTTTATGCCAAGTTTGAGAGAAAATAGGGATTTAATAAATCAATTAAATGCATTTTCATGTGCAAGTGGCAAAAACTATACAAAAGAGGATTAGATTAGCACTAATCATGATTTAATTAATTTTAATGAGGGTTAGTTGATTGTGAAATTCAACTTAAATATTTGGATTTATTTAAATTAAATGAGAAGATAAAGAAAATTTAGAGATTTAATTAAATATTTGGATTTATTTAATTAAATGAAGGAACTTTAGAAGAATAATTAAATAACATTGATTTATTTAATTAAAGAGATAACTTTAGGAGATAATTAAATAAACTTTAATTAAAGAGATGAATATGATTTAATCAAATAGAATGATATATTTAATTAGATAAAGTTGATTTATCTAATTAAATAAAGATTGATTAAAAGAGGAAATATGATCAATTTTAATCAAATAAAGATTATTTGATTAAAATGGTAAAGAGAAGGATAATTAAGGACAAAATGAAATTAGTGATTCCAGATTAGGTGCATGCATATTTTACGTGTCTAAATATATAAATATATGTATATATCTACATATTAAAATATACCTAACATAGCCTAAGGCAGTGAACAATAATCAACAATACCCAATGTAACTAAACATAGAATCAACAATATTAATTATTTTATTCTGTTCCAACCATAACCAGAAAATGAAAGTCGTAAATAAAACAAAATTGGTTTCAATAGCCACCCAAATCCAAAAAGCAACAATATAGCCTGGGCTATACAATAAGAATTGACCAAAACTCCATAATCTTAACAATTTTAATCTTACATATATATATTGATATTAAAATATACACAATATAGCCTAAGGAAAAAAAATAAAATCAATAATACCTAATGTAACAAAACATACAATCAACATCATTAATTATTTTATTTTGTTCCAACCATAATCACAATATGAAAGCCATAAATTAAACAACATTACTTTCAATATCCACCCACATGCAAAAAGCCACAATATAATCTGAGCTATACACTACGAAGCGACCAAAACTCCATAACCTTAACAAATTTAATGTTACATATTATATATATATATATATATATTGATATTAAAATATACCCAATATAGCCTAAGGCAGAGAATAATAATCAATAATAACTAATGTAACAAACATAGTATCAACAACATTAATTATTTTATTTTGTTCCAACCATAACCAAAAAATGAAAGCCATAAATTAAACAACATTACTTTCAATAGCTACCCACATGCATAAATCCAAAATATAGCCCAAGCTATACAATAACAATCGAAAAAAACTCCATAACCTCTAAAATTTTATTCTATTGCAAACATACCCACACAACACAAACATTAAACACAAACCATATGAAAATTGACAGTAACAAACCCATACAAAAAACACTACTTTCTCAACACAACCTCCTTGAAAATTGGAAAAATACAACCTTTTCAACAACACCTTCTCCAAAATGAAACAATATAGCTTAAGCAACACAACTACAATCAACAATGCCCAATAGAAGAAAACACAAAGTGGATACGATTGACTATTTTATTCCATTGCAACCATAACCACAAACTGGAAGCCATAAACCAAACAATATTGGTTTAAAGATTGACACAGACAAAGAAACCCACAAAACACAAAAAAATTACAGATACGAGCCCATACAAAACCATAAACAAAAAACATGAACCTTAAACCAAACAGTATTCATTTTCACAGACAATATAGTCTTTTCTCAACAACCCCTTATCAAAATTAGAAGCAATCAACATTACCTTATGGAAAATCTAATAAAATGATAAGGAAAATGGTTTTATGCATATGCACCTCTTGCTGGTTGTTTCAAACAGACCTCTTTCTGCCAACTTTCTCCAGACTTCCTTGTTTCTCCAAGCCTCCAAACATATGCAAATAACAAAAACCGTAAACACAAAGCCACAAAAAATCATAGTATCAAATCCATTCAAAACCATCAACACAAAACATGAATCATAAATCAGACAAGGTATTTGAAACAATCAACAGTACCTTATGGAAAATCAAGCAATATAACTTCCAACCACAAATAAAACAATATCACCAAAGGTTTCTTCCATAGGAACCTCTTCACACTTGCTTCAAACACACATATTCTCACCAACTTTCCTGTACAAAAAAAGGAAAAATATTTTCATGGGTGACACTTTTCTTTTACATTTCCAATCATCCACCCTTGCACAAAACACAAAGCATATATGATTGACTATTTTATTCCATTGCAACCATAACCACAAATTGGAAGCCATTAATAAAAAAAATTATAGTACTAAATCCATGCAAAACCATACATAGAAAATGCAAACCATATACCATACAATATATTTGAGACAATCAATAGTACTTTATGCCAAATAAAGATAGTTACAATCGACAAAAAATGAATAAGGTAAAGGATTTTTCCCCGTTGCCAACATATCTACTAAATGCAAGCCATAAAGAGAGACCCACAAAAAATTAATATATATAAAAATATATGTATATATCTACACATATATATACATATTAAAATATACCCAACATAGCCTAAGGCACAAAACAATAATCAATAATACCTAATGTAACCAAACATAGAATCACCATTATTAATTATTTTATTTTGTTCCAACCATAGCCAGAAAACGAAAGTCATCAATCAAACAACATTAGTTTCAACAGCCACCAAGATCCAAAAAGAAACAATATAGCCTAGGCTATACAATAAGAATCGACCAAAACTCCATAATCTTAACAATTTTAATCTCTTCCAACCATAACCAAAATACGAAAGCCACAAATCAAACAATGTTACTTTCAAGATCCACCCACATGCAGAAAGCCACAATATAGTCCGAGCTATACAATAAGAATCGACCAAAACTCCATAACCTTAAAAACTTTAATGTTACCTATATATATCGATATTAAATTGAAATCTGCAAAAGACTAAGCTTCATACAAGGTTAGTAAATCACAAATTCCTCAAGCATGACCCTATGAAATACCTTGTAAATGTTCCAAAATGCAACAAAAGATAAAAGAAAACCACAAGCATAATGAAAACACTCAACAATTTACCTATGCCATAGTGGATTGGTGTCACATGTGCTAGTGACCCTTTCCCAACCCTTGATCAATAGCTAAAATGATGAAGTGCAATTGGAGATGATGAGCAAGATGAGTTCTCAAATTAAGAGAGTAACCTTGCATAAAAGTTGTGGATCCATGAATGAGAATGAAGGCCTTATTTTATAGATTTTCTTGATGAGAGATTGGCCAAGATGGTGAATGTGGGATTAAAGATCCTCCAATGAGAAGATGACACTTGTCAAGTGGTGAGTGGTCAATGGTTGTGCAAGATTTGGGAAGAGTGCCCATGAGAGGGAGAATTTGAATTCAAATTTTCCAATAAATGCTGAGTTTGACTTTGGAAGGGGACATGTAAGAGGCATGCAAGGCCTCATAAATGCTTTGTTGGGTGTACATGTCCACTTGGGGGGAGATTCAAACTTGGAGAATATTCTCCCTTTATGCCAAGTTGAAAATAAAGATTTTGATAAATCAATTAAATGCAATTTCATGTGCAAGTGGCCAAATCTAGAGAATGCAAGTGGGTGAGATTATCATTTAATCAGGGTTAGATTAAATAAATGATGATTATGTTGATTTAATGCTGATTAGGTGAGTTGACCTTTAAGACTTTGATATTTGATTTATTTAAATTAGAAAATGATGGAATATGATTTAGGATTTGATTTAAATGGATTTTTGATTTATTAAAAGGTTGATGATAATGTTTATTTGATGAATGACCTTAGAAAATGAGATTATTTAATGAATGGATGAAAGTGATGAATGGGCCTAATGTGAGACCTAATTTGACTGAAACTGATCGAATGCATAATGTTAATTTTGCATTTCTACAAAAATATACCCAATATAGCCTAAGGCAAAGAACAATTCAATAATACCTAATGTAATTGAACATAGAATCAACAACATTAATTATTTTATTCTGTACCAAGCATAACTAGAAAATGAAAGACATAAATCAACCAACATTACTTTCAATAGCTAACCACATGCAAAAACCCACAATATAACCCGAGCTATACAATAACAATCAACAAAAACTCCATAACCTCTACAATTTTATTCTATTGCAAACATACCCACAAAACACAAACATTAAACACAAACCCTACAAAAATTGTTAGTAAAAAACCCATACAAAAAACACTCCTTTCTCAACACAACCTCCTCAAAAATTGAAAAAATACAGCCTTTTCAACAACACCTTATCAAAAATAAAACAATATAGCTTAAGCAACACAACTATAATTGAAAATTCCCAATGGAAGCTAACACAAAGCAGATACAATTGACTATTTTATTCCATTGCAACCATAACCACAAACTAGAAGCCATAAACCAAACAATATTGGTTTAAAGACCGACACAGACAAAGAAACCCACAAAACACAAAAAAATGATAAATAACAACCCATGCAAAACCTTAAACACAAAATGTGAACCTTAAACCAAACAATACTCATTTTCATAGACAATATAGTCCTTTCTCAACAACTCCTTATCAAAATTAGAAGCAATCAAAAGTACCTTATGGCAATTCAAATCCATGGAAAACCATGCACACAAAATGCGAACCATAAATCAGACAAGGTATTTGAAACAATCCATAGTACCTTATGGAAAATCAAGCAATATAACTACCAACCTCAAATCAAACAATATCACCAAGGGTTTCTTCCACATGCACCTCTTCCCACTTGCTTCAAACACACATCTTCTCGCCAACTTCCCTACACAAAAATAGGAAAAATATTATCATAGGTGACACTTTTCTTTTGCATTTCCAACCATCCTCCCTTGCAAAAAACACAAAATAACCTTCACCCACCCTCACAGAAGCTGCACAAAACTTAATCCAACTTGCACCCTCACATAAGCTTACCCTCATTGCTCACGGCTCTCATATAAGGTATAGCAACAAAACGACACCAAACAATGTCTCATTGAAAATTTCTTCAATGTTCGTTTTGTTCCCCAAGGCGTTAAAGGCCAGCTATTATCACGATGATCCATAGTACATGCAAAGGATACAAAAATTAATGTTGATGCCAACCAATGTTTAATTTCCACAACCTTCTCTATCCACACAGCTCAACAAACCTATTCCCAAAGCAGCCAACAACCGCCTCCGCCACCTTTTTCATAGTCATTGGAAGGCCAAAAATCTAGGAGGATGACGAAAATTCTGACCGAAGTTATAACCCACCCACCACATTTTCCCCAGTCGCCAGAAGCTTGAAAAGCATTGAGGCTGATGAAAATTCTGAGCAAAGTTGACATAAATAGCTTATTAGCTAAAAATTAAAAATAATATTTAAGTTAATTTAAAGTAAACTAAAATAATTTTATATCAATAAATAGTTCTTATATAATTTTGAATCAAAATAAAATAATTGTAAAGTAATTAAATAAATAAATAAAATAATTAATTATTAATATATATTATTATATGATATATTTATTATTATAGTTATTATAAATATATAAATTTTTAAAGGTGCAATACACCCATATTATTAGGGGTAAATGCTTTTGACCGGAGCTATGAATCAAGTAGAAGAAACCACAAGAAACAACCAAACCCACGAGTGCAATGGCCCAAGAAATGCATAAGGCCTATGAGCACTTTGGCCCAGCAAGGGCTTGAACCCTAGTGGCAATTACTACAACCTAGCCATTTGACCATCTAATCACGCCCTTATTGGAATAGTTATTATAAATATTGATAATGTAATTAAATTTGTATATTATTTCATAATTATTATTGTATTAAATTAAATTATTATAGAGCAGGAAGAGGAGAGCCTCGGTAGGTTTAAATCTTTCTCTCAAGGAAGGCATGGATGGAGGGTCCTATCCTAATGGGGATGATCCAAATGGTAGGTGGTTAGTGGTTTTGTGGCGTGTAACTCTTGTGCATTTTTTGTGTCATCCCTACTATTTTGATATGCATGTTGTTGTGATACACACTTCTTCTCTACCTACCATGACCTGGGTTTGTAGTGTTTAGAGTTTTTGGAAGTTTTTCTTTCCTACGAGGGTTGTTCCATTAGTGTCGGGTGTGTGGGGAGGGCTTTTGTGTCCTCTTTCTTTCTAGATTGCTTCTAGTGTTGTCTTCCCTAGCCACGGTTGTGTAGAACCTATTTGGTTATCATTGGTGATTTTTTACTTTTCACCTCCTCTTTTCTCAAATGCTTAACTCTAGTTGGGGATGCTTTGGAGTGTGTGGTGGGTGTTTCTATTGCTATTTTGTGTTCTTTTTCTAATATTTTTTTCTTCTTGGGAGCTCATGGATGGCCTGAAGCTATGTTGGTCCGCCTATTTTTATGTTCTTTTGCTCCGTTGGGGAGGGTTACAAAGTGCTTTTTGCATTCTTGTAGGTTTTCTTTCTTCATCGATGCTTAGGGGTGGTATGATGGATCTTGGTTTTTCTTAGTTTCTACTAATCAATGTGTCATGTTTTAAAGCACTTCTTATAGATATTTGGGTCTTCTTGTCAATTTGGGACCTCTTGGCCCTTGTTCTTTGTGGGACCTTTTGGCTACTAGAGGAGTATGTAACTTGTCTCTTACCAAGTTTGGTTTAGAAGGTTGTTTATTTATTCAAATTTCTATTTGTTGGCTTTGTGGAGGCTTATTCTTCTCCATGTTTAGCAGTATGTTGTGGCTACAAGGATCTTTCCCTATTTCTTTGGTGATTATGGGTTCTTTTCCCATAAAGTAGATCTTCTTTTGCTTTGTTGGTCATTACTAGAGTGAGGTTGTGGGCTCTAAGATTTTTTTACAAGCCTTGGATGTTGTTGGTGTTATTAAGTTGTGGGTTGCTACTTTCTTACCTTTTTGGGGGGTTTTTTGTAGATATATGTTTTTGATCTTCATCTCCACATAGGTTCTCTCCTGACCTTGTGTTGGATCTTGGCCTTGGTTGGCCCTGTGTTTGGTTACTCCTTTTGGAGATGGTGTTGTTCTTTCCTTTGTGTTGGTGTTTGAACCCTTTTTTGGGCTTTGGAGGGATTGGCTTCTTTGAGTTGAGCTACAACTATCCTCTCTCCCACTTGCAGGCATTATTGGGTCTTCTACCATGTCTTTCTATCGGGCTCCCCCTTTTGAGGTGAGGGTGTATCCTATTTCCATGGAGATTGTTCTTGTATGCTTGGATTGGGTTTTTCTCTTTCTCAAATCCTCCTTTTCTATCAAAGCTAGAATGGTTGTTAGGAATTTTATTCCTTCAACTCAGAGTTTATTTATTTTCCTATTGAGGTGGGGTGTTATTGGAGGAAATTTAGTGTGTTTTTCTTCCTAGGCTCCTCATTGCATTACTTTTTGAGCTAGTTTATTTTTTGTTGCTACCTCTATTTCTTTGCAGCTGGTCTCTATTTCTGGTTTCATGATTCAAAAAAAAGTATGACTTGTTATAGGGTCTATGCTTGAGTCAAAACCATAGTTTTATGGTTGTTCTTTCTTGGCTCACTTTTTTGAGTCTTATTTTCTATTGACTCACTTTTTTGTGAGCCACCTCTCCCTACTTTTATGGCTGCGTTGTAATGGGTACTGGCCCTTGCAGTCTTAATTGAATACAAATATTATATTATTTTGTTATTATTTTTTCTTAGAAAGAGATAAGTTTTATATTGTTATGAGAATTTAGTCAGGCCTGCACTAGGTAAGATAACAGAGAAGGGATCTCATCCTGACACATTAAAAATTACATATATTTTATTTAGCAATGGTATTGTTGGACCATTCAGATCTCTTCCTACTATTTTGGTTCATGATGCCACTATCTAGAACCAAATCTCCTAGAAAGTCCAAAGTTATTTTCTTGAACTACAGTAAACCTGGACATGTTTGTAAGGATTGCAAAGAAGAAAAGAAGAAGAAAAGTAAATTGGATTATGATTCCAAAAGTCTAAGAACGAAGGTGGTGACACATTCATTTTAGCTTTGGTAACTTGTATAGGTAATGATGCATGATTAATTAACTCAGAGGCATCTTCCCATATGACCTTTAATAGATATTGGTTTTTTGAATATGAAGAATTCGATGCAGGTAAGGTGTACTTGGGTGATGATTCTTATTTGAATATTTTTGGCCATGGTGAAGTTAGAATCAGGTTTCTTGGTGATAGAATAAAAAAGATTAATTGTGTGTTGCATATCCTTGGATTAGTATGAATCTATTATCTATGAGAAAACTAATAGATGGAGGTGTGCAGGTAGTGTTTCTTGACACAAGATGCAAGATGGTTAGAGGTGCTATGGTGATTGATAGAGGTGTCAAATATGGCACATTGTATAAGATTGATGCATGTATTGTTGAGTGCAATAGTACTTCTATGAAAATAAAATCTATGGAACAGATGAGCATTTCATCTTTAGAAAATGGTCATGGCTTTTAGGTACCCAAGGGTGCTCTTTCTTCTGAATCAAAGTTACCTATAGAGAAAATTATGTTATGGCACCAAAGAGTTGGTGACATTGGAGAAAAGGGTCTAAGGACCTTGAAAAATAACAACCTTGTCAAAGTTTTTTCTGATTGTAATCTTGAGTTTGATTTCTATGAGTATTGTATTTATGAAAAATAAAACCATGTTCAGTTTTACTTGAATTCTCATAAATCTTGTGGTTTATTGGATATTATTCATTCTGATGTGTTTGGTTCTGTAGATGTTCCTTCAATTGGAAAATCCACATATTGTGTTTCATTTATTGACTACTATAGTAGAAGAACATGGGTATATTTTCTAAAGAGTAAATCTAAATCTTTCAGTCAATTTAAATAATTTAAAGAAATGGTTGAGTTCCAGACTAGAAAGAAAATAAAATATTTGAGGACTAATAATGGTGGTGATTTTTTTTCTAGTGGTTTTAATAAATTTTGTAAATATTGTGGTATTCATAGACAAAAGTCATCTCCATATTCTCCACAATAGAATGGAGTTGTAGAAAGAATGAATAGAACACTAATGGAGAAGGCTAGGAGGATATTGAGTGGTACTAGTTGAGAACAAAGGTTTTGGGTTGAAGCCATTGCCACTGCTTGTTACCTAATTAACAGGTCTCCTACATTGGCTCTTGTTGATAAGACACATATAGAGGCATGGTCGGGCCATAAACCTTCATTAAGACATCTTAGAGATTTTGGTTGAGAGGCATATGCACATGTTCAAAAGAAGAAGTGAACGAAGTTGGAGAACAAGGTTGTTAAATATATCTTCATTGAATATAGTTATGGTGTGAAAGGGTACAAGCTTTGGGATCCTATTGCACACAAGATAATACATAGTAGAAGTGTTATTTTTAGAGAATCCAAGTCTTCTTCTGTTACATTGCAGCAAAAAGAAAGTAAATAGGAATATGAGATTCATTTTCCTTCTAAACCTAAGAAAGTTGAATCAAGGCCCATGGATAGACAAGAAGATGAGAATATTTTCTACCTTTAAATCTTCAAAAGAGGAGGAAGAACCTCCTACTCAGCTTGTTCATAGGTCTACAAGGCATAGAGAACCACTTGAAAGGTATTCGCCTGATGATTGGAGATGTATGTTTGCTTTAAATAATAAAATTGGTGAACCTAGATTGGTAGAGGAGGCATTAGGTATGAATGGTGCAAAATCCTAGAAGATTTCTTTTGAAGAAGAATTGGTAGCTTTGAAAAGGAATGATACATGGGATCTTGTACCATTGCTTGAAGGATGAAAACTTATTGGTTGTAAATGGGTGTTCAATAAAAAGATTGGTTGAAATGGAGGTATTGGGAAAAGGTTATTCTCAAGGTGAGGGTGTTGATTATGGTGAGATAATTTCTCCTAATACAAAAATGACATCCATTAGATTTTTTCTTTCTATTGCTATTGCTTATGATTTAGAGGTTGAGAAAATGGATGTGAAAAATTCTTTTCTCTATAGTGACTTGGAGGAGGCTATTTTCGTGATAGAACCAGAGAACAACATGGTGAAAGGTAAAAGTAATCTAGTTTCCAAATTGAAGAAATCTTTGTATGGCCAAAAAGAGAGTCCGAGGATGTGGTACTAGAAATTTGATACATATGTGTTGAGTTTGGGATTTGAGTGTTCTAGATTACATCATTATGTTTATTATAAAACTGATGGTGATTATGTAGATGCTCAAATTAACATCATTTCTTATGTTAATCAAATAAAACAATTTATTTGATTAATTCACTAATGTGCATCATATTTGATTAAATAAATCAATTTATTTAATTAAGTATCCTAAAGTCCTCTCATTTGATTTAATAAATCAAATTAATAAAACCAAATGTCAAATCCCCTAAATCCCTTCAAGTTAATTAATCTGAATTAATTAACCCCTTACCATCATTACCCATTCTCTAGCTTTTGACTCAACCTAGGTCAAACCTAAACCCCTGACTAACCCACTCATGTGCCCATGAAAATCAATTCTTTTAATTATCTAATTTCTCATTTTCCATCACAAAGGAATATTCTAAGGGAAAATTCCTTCACTAACTCCACTTATTTGAATTTCTTTCCCAAACCATTTCCCTCCAAAACATCTCAACCATATTCATTTAATTCCTTACAAGTGCATTAATCTCTCTTACACCTATCAAATCCTCAATTACATGCATTAACCATGCAAATTATCCAAAATAGTCCAACTTCCTCCACTAGCCATATGAAAAGTGTCACAATATCATTGGCTTTTCTTTAGTTGCACATTCCTTAGATCTCTCCATTTTTCAAACCTTCAACCTATAAATACAAGGCACTTCTACTCCACAATCCACCCATAATCTTTGCATTCTCACTATAGGCACTTTTCATTTCATCTTGCATTGTATCACATTTTGTTCATCACATCAAGAAGCTTATCAAAAAGGGGTTGGGAAAGGGCTACTTTCCACATCAAAGTAGCACCAATCCCCCTTATGGGGTGATGTTTGAGTAGTTTAGGAATAGATTTCATGTTCATCTTGCTTGTAGTTTCATATTAGTTTGATAATGTTGTTCTTTCCTTTACATTGCTCAACAATTTCATGGGGAAGGCTTTTATCCCATTTGTTCAATATTGACTGATTTAACTCATATTTGTCAATCTTTGATCAATGTAGATTTTAGTCTTTACAAATTGTTTCCTATTTATTGCATTATATGTTGATGATATGCTATTTATTGGTAAAGGGAAAGGTATGTATAAGAAACTAGGAGGATCAAGGAGATGAGAAACAAGCACAAGTGAACAAAGCATAAAATGTATTAGTTGACCCATTGAATAGAGAGCTCAAACCCTCAATATATAGCATGAGGATGAGCAACAAAAATACATAAGAATAGACACACATGCCACAGAATGAGGAGAGGACTCCTCATCTTGTAGTGGTGGTGAGTTGTTCTCCTCTATGCAAGGGAGAGGTGTCAAGAGGGATTGAACACCTCTCAAGACACCTCAACAACCTTGAGTCAAGGGTTTACTCCAACACCTAACTATGCTTAAGTTAGCATAAATAGCCCTGGTAGAATACACCAACACCCCCCCTTAAGCATAGCTTAGGTGGGTATGAAGAAATGGGTCTCAACTACAACCCATGTTAGGTACCCATGAACAACATGAAAGTTTCTCACAAACAAAGAAAACTTCATGGGAACAATACTCCTCTCCAAACGAGAAGCAAAAAAAAAGTACAAATGAAATGTCTCAAGAGACTCTCTCAAGAACATATGCAAATATACAATTAGATACCCCCCATAAGAGAGAGTGGAGACTCTGAAGCCCCCTAGATTGAGAGAACCCCTGTATACAACACAAATTCTCCCAAAACTCCTGAAATGTCCATGTGTGCCTCTATTGAGAAGAGAAAGAATATCAACATTGAATGTCCCATTGTGAATGCTATAGAAGATTCCTCTACAACAAATGATGTCTCTTCCTTTTGGAAGATAGAAACCTCTGGCTATCAAACTGTTGAATTCCCACTCAAGTGGAATGCATGAAGGAATCAAGATGAATGGCTCAGGATAATGCTCATGTTTCTCAAAGTTGATGCTAAACTGTGTTTTTCTCATACAATATTCAAGAACAATGACCACTGAAGTGTGAGGTTTGCTCGAATGAGAATCAAGATGTGTTAAGATAGGAGCATGGAGTGTAGAGAGAAAAAGAGGATCCAAACCAATAGAAGATGCAACTCAAGGGTGCGCACACAAAAGTTGAGTCCACGAATGTGGGAAGTTTTGCCTTGTGGCAAAAAATGAATTCGCTTTCAAAAAATGGGATCCCGCTTTAGCTTCAGGATCCCCGAGCCTGTTTAAAAATGGGATCCCGTTTGAAAATTTCTATTTTGAAAATTAAAATGGGGATCTCGTTTGAAATTTTCCAAAACGGAAATTTAAAATGGAAAGTTTTAAACGGGATCCCGTTTCGAAAAATTTCCAAAAATGAAACTTCCAATTTTTGAAAAATTTCTATTTTCGAAAAGTTTTCAAAACGAGATCCCGTTTTGAAAACTTTCCATTTTTGGAAATTTTCGTTTTTGGAAGAATTTCAAAATGGGATCCCGTTTTACAAAACGAGATCCCATTTCATAGAACCATAAAAAATGGCATTTTTATGAAACGGGATCCCATTTTTTAATGAAATGGGATCCTGTTTTTCAAATTATGAATTTTTGAGCGGGTTTTTTGGCTTGTTTTTTGGTTTGGGAAATGGCTTGGGGACCCGAACCTAAGCTTTGGACCTAGTTTGACCTGCAACTTGAAGGTCTTGTTAATGTCACAGGAAAATAATGACTTTGGACATATGTTTGAAGACCTATTTTGCAGAATTTTTTTACGAAATTAAAACCCATTATAGATGAGACAGTGCAGATTCCAAATATGTAATTTTTTTAATAATTTTATTACTTTTTCTATTTTTCAATTAATTTCTAATGAAACTAGTCCATAAACTTGAATTATCAGGTTTTTTTAGTAGTTTAATAACTTTTGATCAACATAACATTTTGACGAACGGATTGCACAAGAGCAAACTTCAGACAATTCTTTTCAGTTTAAAAAAAAAAATTTAAAAAATGATAAGTTTAGGTCATCTTATGCGTGTCGTACACGATGATTTTTCAAAATGACAAATATGCCTAATAAATATTTAATAAAAAAAAATATTCAATAAAAAAATTTAAAAAATATTAAAAGCAAGCTTTAGTGAGTCACAAATCTTTTCCCAAAAGGATTTAGAAAAATATGATAATTTAGGTCAAAATATGGATGTCGTACACATGCATGGTATGGTATAAAAAAGTGACTTTTAAGTAGTGGTTTTTAGAAACGCTTATTGAAACTCAATTTTTACAATCTAGGCATTAAATAAATTACACATTTGGAAACTAGACTATGAATACTACATTATGATTAGTGACTTTTGAAGATTCCATCTCTCAAGTGCTTCAAATTTTAAGGTCAAATGTCAAATTCTAAAAAATCGAAAACACTTCCACTTTTGCCAAAAGTGGACTCACTTTCAAGACACACCTCGTATCTCCTTTTTAAAATTTTATTGAAATAGTTATCTAGGGAATTCATATAAATCAAGATCCATGATAAACGACTTAATCTAATTTTACTCAAAAATTTGGTTTGACACTTATATTTATTTCAATGGGTTTCCAATCATGTTTAATATAGGTACATGAATTTAATCCAAGCTTAATTGAAGAATAGTTCACAACCAATCTTAATTTTTTGAAAATTGGTCTCAAGAAATACCAAATAGACTACATTTAAGAGAGATTACATCATCTAGGGTCATATTCCTAAATTAAATGTGTCTACAAAATTAAACAATTTAGTGAAACATCCATGATGTTGATGAGTCAATACTAATCAAGACCTAATTATAATTACACATCTATTCTAGAGAAAATATTCTCAAATTGTTGAAACATAATAAAATGTTTAGACTAGAGAGACTAACTAGATTTATGCCCATTAATGATTACAAAGAAAATAACTATAGTAGGATTCAAATATTAATGGAACCTATTAGCTTTGGATGATTGGGAAAGATGAAAATTATTGAGTTTTCATGATATAATTTAGAGAAAATAGGAATGGAGTAAATGAAAATTTATTATTTCCTAATAATGTGATTCAATTTTAATATGAAATAACGTTCTATGGGCTAAGAACGTATTTTCCTTATTCTTATCAAAAATCGAAACCTTGGACTCTTGAGATCTATATATATTATAAAGTATTCTTAGACAGTGTGGAAAAAATAGTGAAAATATTGATTGTAAAAATTGGAAAATGGTTCAATATGTAAGAATTTTACCAAGGTTTTCTAATAACACTAGTTCATTGTTATTCAAATATCTTAGTTCTCTACATTGTAACTAATTGAAAGGAAAAATATATATTTTAATTCTTTAAACAATAATTTTGAAAATTGTTCAAGTTAGTTGTTGAAGCTTTAAAATTCTCCTCATTTTCTTTTAATTTGTGTAATACAAAGAATAGTTTATTTTGATGTGAATTTTTGTGTACATGATTAATTTTTTACTATGATTTATGTTTCTTTTTGCTTTACAATTATTTATTTATTTATTTTGTTTTATTTGAATTAAATTATTTTATATTTCTTTCAAAAACTTTAGAATAGTAAAGTGTAAATAATGAACTTTCTTTAATTTATACTTGTAGATGCCCTAAATTTTGGACACTTAATTTATCCAAATTCATCCTTTCATCTTATTCTCATTATTTATAATACTACTATTGCTTAACTAATATCTTTAATTCTACCAAATCCAAGGTATTTAATCAATAATACCTTATCTCTTTAATCCTTCTTCCATCAATTGAATTAAATAAATATTCCATTTATTTAATTCCCTTCATGTCACATCCTCCATCATTTTTATCTTATCTTAATCCTCTTCTAATCCATCATTAGGATGTGCACATGCCTAATCTTTGATTAGGATGTGTCACATCCTCCAACTTTTGCAAGTTGGCCCTAATCTCTCTTAGCCACCTAACCATTCTCTAATCCTTCACTAACTCAACCTAATCAACCTCTCAAGGAATTTTTAATTCCTTTTATTCTTTCAAGGAATATTAAATTCCTTTTCTCTTCCCCATGTCCTTTATGACATGTGTCCTTGGTCAACCTTATTAAAGGCTTTCTCCTTTGGGCAAGGCACTCCACTTCCCCATGTGAATTTTTAATTCACCTTTTAATCCCTCAATGCACTCAAAAGGAATTTTTAATTCCTTCACTTCTTCCCACATGTCCTCTCTTTATTCTTTATTCTTTCCCCTCTCCCCATAAGGATATTTGAGGAATTTTTAATTCCTCACATGTCCTCTCACTCACATGGGGACAAGCACCTCCTTTATGAGAAGATCTTGTCCAATCCCAAGGTACTTTGTACCCCCCTCCATGTCATGTACTATCCTTCCACCTCATGTCCACTTCACCTTTTAGGGCTATCACATGACACATGTCAAGATGTGAGGGCTTGTGAGTTCTCAACTCACCTTAGCCCTAAGATCTTGATATTTGTGGCTCAATCTTGACCATCCATTTCTAGGAATTCTCAAAATTCCTATAAATACCCCCTCTTTTCTCTCATTTTAGAGGGAGATCATTTTGCTAGCCAAACTCTTGCAATTTTGTTTCTCAATCTACTACTTAGCCATTTTCATGTTTTTATCCACTTGCACTCATCCTCACAACATCATTTAGCTTGCATCTACTTGCCATCCAAGGAGCATACACATCAAAGATCGAAGGGCCAACCAAAGGATCGACTCAACGCAAGGTATAGAGTTCCATTTTGTTGCTTTTATCTTGCATTGTTTCCAACTTAGGCTAATCTTGAGGTGTAGGTTGTTTTGGTGTTTTATTTGCACTCTTTTCACTTGTTGCTTGTCTCTAATGCTCACATTCGACCTATCACAATACTTGTGAGTGGTATTTGTGTAATATTGTACGTATTTAATAACTTAAGATATTAAGAATATATATCTTTATAATGACTAACTTATTCTCAACTATAACACATTAGAATTTCAATTGAGCTCACATTACCTCCAATGATCATTCTTCTCCTCATTTTCACCATCTAATCTTGTCTTCCTTGGGATATGGGGAAATTGCTCCCTTACCTTGGTAGGGTAATAAGTGCTTAGCCTCCTTTGGCTCAAAAAATTTAATAAAAGTTTATGATAGGTTGATCTAAGCTCACTTCAAATATTTCTAACTCAAAAGAATTAAATTTGGCCCTTCCTATCAAGGAGCCTTCTTATCATTTTTATTAAAAAAAACACTAGTTTCCCCTTACATGTTTGAGTTTTACGTTGATTTGGATTATTAGACCATTAATCCTCTATTGTAGTACAATTATAAATATTTGAAGCACATTTATTTCTTATTTTAAATTCATGGAATAAATTTGTGTGGTCATTATGATTAGTGCTATCTACCTATCCTAAATGATGCAAAACAAAATTCAAAAAAAGGAAAGAGCACTAAAACATCTCAAGATTGGGCTACATTAAACTCAAACAAAATAAAGATAAAGAAAAGTAGATTTATACCTTGTATGAATTTCTCCTTGGTTGGCCCTTTGGTAGTTGATAAATGTGTGCTCCTTGGTTGGCCCTTTGATAGTTGATAAATGTGTGCTCCTTGATGGCAAGAGTGCTAAAAGTGGATGCAAAACGATCTAGATGTGATGAGGATTCAAATGATGGATGTGGATATTTAAGAAGATGAAAAAAATAAGTGCAAGAGCTTGAGGATTCAACAATGGTGGATGAGAGTGTGAATACTTGACTTGAATGCTTGAGAGTTTGAAGACTTGAAAGTGTTATCAGAAAATGAAGCCAAAAATCCTCTATTTTAGGGGAAAGTCCTCTAGGGATTTGAACGGTCAAGATTTTTCCAACATGGGCAAGACGAAGGGTTGTGGTGAGTTGAGGACTCACAAGCCCTCACATCTTGCCGTGTGGAAGATGAGATTTCAAGAGTACATGTGATGTGGAGAAGGACATGTGAGGTGGAGGTACTTGCAAGTACATTGGGATGAGAGTGATGATGGCAAGTGAGGAACCATGGGGATGAGAGAAGTTGTTGGGGGAATAAATGTGAATTTAAAACTCACATGATTGAGAGTTTTCTAGAGGATAAAACAAGGTCCTCATAAAGGAGGTCCTTGTCCCATGTGACTAATGTGACCTCTCAATGATCCACATGGGGGAGAGGAGAGCTTTGGAGAGATAAAAGTGAATTTTAAATTCACATGGGGAAGAGGTCTTGGCTAAATGAAGAAATTAATTATGAAGGTTGACTTGGAGGACATACCAAAATTATATTAAGGTTGTTTGAATAGGTGATTAAGAAGATTAATGAGGGATTAGAGACAAGTGGCAAAATATGGAGGATGTGACATTAATCTTGATTAAAGGTGTGCACATCCTAATCATGGATTAATTCTAGAATAATCCAAATTAGAAAAAGGTTATGGGGGATGTGACATGTGAGGAATTACATAAATATCTTATTTATTTAATTCTTTGAGGAAGAGGGGGATAAAGGGTAAGGTATTTAATTATTTGACTAGATACCTTAGGGATTTAGAGGACTTTAGGGGTATTAATTAAATAATAGTAATATTACTTAATTAATGCAAGTAAGAGGATATTTAGATGAAAAGGGATAAATTTGGACAAATGTAAGTGTCCAAATTTAGGTTTCTATAGTCATATTCACCTCTTTCTCCCTCTCATAGCCATTCTTCTTCCTCCTTTCAAATTTTCTTGCAAAATCATATTATTTTTCCTTAATTCCTTTCTTTCCCATTTCTAATCCATCCCTATTTGACCCTATACCATTTTTTTTACCCTTCATTTCCATTTTTATTCTCATTTTATTCTACCATCAAGCCTTAGTTTCCCTTGTTTTTCCCTCATATTGCTAAGAATATTATGCTTTAAGTTTTCATTTCAATTAGTAAGTTTATTTTTTGAGTTGATTTTAATATTTTATTGTTATTATCATAAAATGTAGATCTATGTCTAAATCATCCACAAGTGGTTTGATCAAGGTAGCTTCCCCTTTGACTTGACAACCTTGTAGTGTTTTCATTAGAAAAAATTGTCTTGCAAGTGATTAATAGCAATATTTATGCAAATTAGATAGGTAAGATGTATTTTACATAGTGGTTAACATATTAAGATGAAGAATCCCTAAGAACATTAGGTGATTCTAAACCTAAATAAATTTTTTACACTAAACCAATGCCCCTATCATGGTACATTTTCAACTACTACTACAAAATATCACTCGATTAAAACCTTCAAATTCACTTGGTAATTTTCTACCATCTCAATAGATCTTTTCACCATTTCTATTTTAATTTATATGGTTTATAATTTATAATTTTCTCTCTCCATTTTGCATCAATTTAGTTTCTTTCTAACACTTGGTTTGAACTAATTTTTCCTAATATTTATATTGCTTTTAACACCTACAACTAATTCAATTCACTAGATCTTACATATTTCCAATGATATTTTGAAATTTTAAGAATATGAGAAGATTATATTGTAGGTTACTAAACTAATACCCCTAGCTTAGTGCCAACACTACTACCCTTGCAACCCTACCTAGTACCTAGATGAAATTTCCTTACCTTCTTTCAACCTAGGACATTTCTAAAAGATCTAAATCAATATTTTAGCACTTTTAAGAAGTGCAATGATAGACACGCGGTTACTTAATATTTTATTTTCATGTTTCTTCTCTCTTTAGGAATTGATTATTTTCTTGTTTCTTATTTCTAACCTACTTTTTCTTATTACTAATATCATCTCCATCTGATAAGTTTGTGTTGAACTAGTTTGAAATAGTCTCATCTCCATCTAATAGGTTTGTGTTGAACTAGTTTGAAATAGCCATTCATGCACATTATTTTATTTCTCACATAAAAAGAAAAAATAATTGGATTATCTCTAACAAAAGAAACCTTTGTTATTTTCTTTCGCCATGATGACATGGTTTTATTACTTTCACTAGATTTTTCTCTATATATTGTTAACAAGGGATCTAATCCTACTAATCAACTCATAATTTCTATTTATTTTAATAGTCACTATTTTGGCATTGTCAACATTTATGTTTTTAAATTGATGTATGGTGTTTTAGCAATGGTTTGATGTTCTTCCTCATGCATAGTGGATTCTATGTGTTGATTTAATGTTATTGAATCCATAGAATAGAAACATAGTTTTATACCAATGATCTAGTGTGTGAAAGATGGTTTTATACCAATTTTCTAGTGTGTGAAAGATAGGGAATCATAGTTTTACATACATCAGAAGCTAAAGATTCTTGATCCCGATGAGGTCATTGCATAAAAAATATTTCCTAGGCCATAAGATTCAGTAGTTTTCCCTACATTTGTAAATGAATTTCTCATTTGTAAGATTATTTAATCCCTAGAATAGATTATCAAGTAGGTTTACAAATGAGAATGAACAAAATGTAATGTAAAGTAATTTCACATTTTTAACCATCAAATAGCTTATAAAACTAGAATTATAAATGTAAAAGCAAGATAGTGGATTGTTTTTTTAGATATGTTATGCTTTGCTAGGGTTTTGGGTTTTTGTGGTTTTTGTCTCACCTATGTCAATCCATGCCCTTGCCATACGAAATCATTTTTCATAAGAATTATTGTTTTCATTTTTATTTATCCTTTATATAGCCTCAACAACTTCAACCCAGTAATTAATATTGGTTTTGATGGTTTGCTGGCTCTAAAAAATGGATTCTCAAAGAAACCATCCTTGGAAATTTTTCCTAAAGATATTTCATGAGATACACACTTTGAATCTCTAATGGGTGTCATTTCACCCATCCTTGAATTTTATAATACTTATAGAAGGTTAGATAATTTTACTCTCATAGGATATTTTGTGGGGATAACCCACTTGAAAGCATGCTTTACGAATGGGTCACCAAGTATTGGGCCTCACATGGGGTCCCACTTGATGTTGTGTAGATCATCAAGAAAGAGATCTTTATTTTCTATTTTTTTAATGTTAACCATGCTTAGGCTATCCTTAAGCATGACCCTATTTATTTTCACTTATCCTTGTTGGTCGTTCAATACTATACCTCAAAAATTTTAATATCGAATAAAAAGAAACTATGTTTGCTAGTATGGATTGAGTTCCCTAGGCTACCATTTCATGTTGTAACTTTCTACATCCAATTGCCTCCTCTCTAGGAAAAGTTATTTGTGTGAAGCCTAACATTTTTTACTAGGATTTATATAAAATCATGTTTGTGTTGAGATTGACTTGTCTAAGGATTTTAAAGAGTATGTTGACATTCAAATTGGTAACCTTTCACATGGAATGGGTTCTTTACCTTAATATTTATAATACATATTTTTATTGTCAATCTGTAGAGTATAAAATTAAGGAATACCCTCTATCCACTCCTTGGTTCATATCACCTCCTTAGTCAATTAGTTTCCCTAATCTACAAATACTTCCATCTCAAAATTTAAGAAAATTTTGATTATGATGTCACACCATAAAGGTAAAAATTCCAACACCTTTAAGGCACAAGCTAAAACACAACCCATTTTGAATTCTTCTACTACCAAGGTACAACCAACAACTAATTTAACCCCTTTTGAAAATGGTAAATAGTTTTTCCATCCTCATTTGATTTTTCATCAAAATTGAGGTTTTCTTAGATGTTATAGCTAGCATAAGTGTTATCTTCATAGTTATATTTTTTTTTTCATTCAGACCCTCAATCACCAAAGCACTTGAGATGGTCTTAAAACCCTCCTGGGCATATAAAGGAGGGAGAATATGTTTCTAGTAAATTGAGGATTTTCTATTTAAACCAACATTCAGTTGGATTATTTCACCCTAAAGTTTTTGTAAAAAAATTATTCTGCTCTTCAAGAGTTAAATAGTGAGGATATGCTTGACTCTTTCCCATAATATTTTACTAGAATTTATGAGGTCTCAATAACCTCCATATTGAAACTTGTGGTTTCCTAGGGTTTTAGTGCATTTTCCTAAGGTTTTATTCCATAGGAGTTTATGGTTGAATCATCAACACCCTAGGATCACCTACAAGACAATAATAACTTCCACAAGAGAGAAATGGTAGAAATATCATGTTATTATTATGGAAGCAAGATTGCCAGATTGAATATGACAATGTACAAACAATACCTTACTGATAAAGGAAATTTATGAGATAGGATTAGACAAGATCATGACATGTGTCTTAATCCTATATAATAAGACAACTACCTCAAAAAATATTAAATGACATAGGACACAAGCATTAAATTCCAAAAGATAAGATAAGATCTAGTGACAACTAACACTATCTAGAAAGATTCCCTCCTAGGACCTAAGTGGACTTAACATGTACAAATAGAACCTAGATAGGTAAAACACCTATTTACACCAACACCCCCCCTTAAGTACAAATAAGGGAGTACTTATGTAAATGACACAAAGGTGGGTCCCAACTACAAGGCCATGTTAGGTACCCATGTACAAATTCCATGCAATCTCTCACAAAAGGAGAAAGGGAGAAAACCCACTAGGAAAAAACTCCTCCCCAAAAGAGAGATGGAATAAAAAATAATCTCAATGATTCATGAGAAGGAAGAAAACCCATACAAGGAAAAACACCCCCCATAAGAGAGACGAAGAGAGGCTATTCAGACCCCCTCAATGAGATAACCTATTGCAAAGAAACACTAGAATCACATTGGTGGAGTAACACTGGAACCTTAATCAAGGCAAGAAAAGGAAAGATAATTTTGATGCTAGAAACCATATTAGAGTCACTTCAAGGATGTAAGTCTAGAATCATGATAAAGCAACAACAAATGTGATTCTAAGGAACACTTAATACTCTTGATATGGAGTAACCCTAGAATGTAAATGAAGAAAATGGATAAAGAACATCATTATAGAACTAAAATGAAGTACAAAGATCAAAATTGCACCCTCCCAGCAATCAAAATATTCAAGTAATCTCTAGGATACCCATTAGGAAAGAACTAAAATCACAATATACCTTTCCAACACCACAAGAATCATGAAAATTGGAGATCTTAACAAAAAGTTATGAGCTTGGAGGTCCAAAAGGAAAAAGGAACTTCAGGTGGCAATAAAATGTACCTATATCACAATATACAAAAATGACCTACACCACTATGAAGTATGTTGAACCAACATTACAAAATTTTGATACTTGGGCAAAAATGTATGCTCCAATAAAAAAGGCCCAATTTGGGCACTTGGGGGACCAATTTTAACCCTTGGGTAGTTACCACCTAGTCAAAATGTGACTATTGGAGAAGGTAAAAGGTATTGCAAGGTTTTTTTAAAATGTGTTGCTCAATAAGTGGCTAGCATTGGTTGAGGTGGCGAGAACTGGTGGTGGGTGCTCCTGTGCCACATGCCAAGGTGAAGCCCTCAGTTACTTAGTCGATAGCCTCGTGGGTGAGCTTAAAATCATCCATTGGAACCATGGGTTGGTGAAGGCTTTTAAACATTGATAATTAAAATACTAAAAAATTTGACCCATACAAGATTCATCAATCAATCTGATGCAAATGTATAGATCACAAAAAAATGGTGTAGATATTGTATCAAATGATGCTAACGTCTACAAAGACTATGAAATATTCCATAAAATATATCATATGATGCCTATTGACTATATACCCTAATGTGTGTCACATGTTAATACCATATTATATGGATTTTGTATAGTCGTTTGTATGAAAATGGCGATGATTTTATGAAAAAAAACCTTTGAGGTCTTGGGGTAAAAATCTCTAATTTTGATGATTTGGTAGGAAATATTGGGGTTTTTAGGCCTTCTAGATGCAATGTAAGGGTCAATTTTTTCCTAAAGTTCTTTGAAAAATTAGCTACCTCTTGGATCCAGTAACCACCTCCCAATTTGAAACCCTCATAGATTTGGAAAAATAGGTCATATTTTGATAAACTGAAAGCAAATCTTGACTTTCTTAGATGCCCTAAACTCAATGGTGAGCTCATTTGTTACCTCCAACACACTCCAAAATTAATCTACAATAAAAACCCACAAAGAGGAACCCTCCAAAACTAGTGTTTTTTTCATTTTTTTCTGATTCCCTAGATCACCATAAGGTGCAAGGGAAGAGCATACTCAACCTTAATAAAATTCTCCAAGATCTCTCACTATAAATAGATCTACCCTCAAATTTGAGAAGGAATTTGCAAGGTCATTCTTTGATACCATGTAAGAGTTTATGGTGAACTCTTCAACACCACAGGATCACTTGCAAATCAAAAATAAATTTCACAAGAGAGAAATGGAAGAAATGTCATGCTATGATTATGGATGCAAGATTTCTAGATTGAATATGACAATATACAAATGATTCCTTTCTTATAAAGGAAATTTGTGAGGTAGGATTAGACAAGATCATGACATGTTTCTTAATCATGTATAATGAGACAGCTACCTCAACAAATATTGAATGAAATAGGACACAAGCATTAAATTCCAAAAGATGAGATAAGATCTAGTGACAACTAACATTATCTATAAAGATTCCCTCCTAGGACCTAAGTGAACTTAATATGCAAATAGAACCTAGATAGGTAAAACATCTATTTACACCAACATATTCACTTGACCTAAAAATCTAAGCCCTTTATATTATACATGTGCCTTAATGTTATAATTCATCATTGACCAATTTAGCATATAATTATAACTTAAGTTGCAATCTTATGTAATGGGATTCATTTTTCACTAGCCAATATGTCCTAGTAACTAATTGAGCTATTTATTTTTATGCCGTGATATCCACCTAAGCTTTATCTTAATAAGGTTCTTGTATGGTGATTCCCACTTTTATCCATTTGTTCTCTCTTCATTTGAGCACATATATGTTTCAAGGTGAAAATTCTTGATGTGTGTATATTCTTAAGTTGCACTAGCATGCACTTCTAACACATGGATTTTACTATCACTTATCAACCTAGTTGTGATATGCCTATGGACCATCCACCTTTGTGCCCTATTGTACAATCGTTAATGCAGCATGTTTATTTCTCTTAGCATAAGCTTGAAAAAGTTGAGCCCTTTGAACTTGCACTAGTGTTATTTCCTTACACGTTACTTCCTTGATTAACTTATACTTACCAATAAAATATTGGCCCACTAGCTTTATAGATGAAATTACCTTATCGAGAACATGCTAGTGGAGAATGATTTCTCGGGAAATGCTAAAGATGAATATGCATTAAAGCATTCTATAGTGACATATGGTAGTCACATGGGCTAGTTATAGATAATAGTGTCTCTTGAAGAATGTATATACAAGTGATTAGGAACCAATTTTTTACCTTTCATTGCAGTGTTAAGTTCCTTTGAAACATGTGACTTCTCTACGTCTAAGCTTTATTGAACTATGCTAGTGAACTATATTAACACTTTACATCCATAATAATTAGTTTTTCCAACATGGACTCAAAGAGTGAGCCTAAAACTTGGATGGCTAGAAGATTGAAGATTAGGCACAGGTCCCCCATGAGCTCTATTTGGACTTGGAGAGGGTTCTAGTTGAGGACGGAATTGGTGTTGGTGCTGATTGATTTTGTCTCTTTCTTTATTTGGCTTGTTCTTTTGGGTTTCTTTGGGCTTTAGCCCTTTGCTTTTTTGTGATGCTCTTTTTTGATGATCAATAAATTTTTTTACCCCTTATAATAAAAAGAAAAAAGAGTGAGCCTAAAAAATGTGGGGGGCATCCCCATGACTCAACCTACTTTTACAAGTGGTATCACATTATTAGAACTTTGATGTCCTTCACAACATAGTTTCATTCTTTCTTTCTTTTTCAAGGATGCACTAATTTGATAACAATATGTGTCTTCCACCATGTACAAGTAGGAAAAAGACTCTATTCCTTTATTTTGGTCCTACCTATCCAGATGTCAGATTTCTATTGCATTACACATTTCCTTAGCAATGCAAGTTCACTAATGAAATTTTAAATATTTTTGTGCTAGATGGTATGCGATGTGCTAGCTAATGATTCTTACATGCTCATCAAGATCAAATGTCTACATATGCTTAAACCTAATAATGGCTAGGAGGATATGATATATTTGATTGTATGAGCCATTATTATGACAAGTGATGGATTTTTTCTTCCCTCTTAAGAATTCCAATCAAAATCAATTGAATTCATTATGTTAAAGGTTCACAAGAGCATCATGTGAAAAAATGATATATTTGACAATATTTCAAAGATTTTAACTGTATTTTAGGGTTTTCGAGTGTGAAGAATGGGTAAATCTAAATTCTCATCTAAAATTATAAAAGTAGCTTTTAATTGTAGATATTATAATTATTAAGATTCTCATGTGCTTTAAAGTTGTATGTAATTAATTAAAATCATAAATAATAATAATTATCCTAAACCCTAATTTTCATGGTAAACCTTAAAATGAGTCAAGCCACTTCCCAAGGTGGGAGAAGGAAGAGGGGATTAGAGGAGGATATTTTGAGCCAACTTCTACTCTCATCTAAGAATTAAAATCATGTCCAAGTCACAAGGATTCTATCAAATAGATGAACATGGACAAAGTAGAGTCTATGAGATCTTATTATTCATATATAGATGTGGGACCTATTCAATTTAGTGATCCCACAATAGTGGTTTAAAATTTTTTGCCAAAATGGACACTGAAATAATTTTTTCTAACTAAATCTTCACTTTCGCGCACCTATAGCAACTAAACCGTGAGGAATTTGAAGATGATGCAAACTAGAGTTTCATGACATTTTGTCTGTAGATTTTAAATAGATTTTTTCAAAAAAAATTGGAATCAAAGTGTACCTTTTTCCATCTCCTCAAAACTATTTTTTTTTTAGAAAACAACATTTTTAAGGAGGACGCCAACGATAATGCATAACTTTTTTCCATGAAGGATAAAATTCTAATTTTGAATTTAGATTTGTAACTCTAATATCTAGTCCTTACACTTTATATAGTGTTTTATTGAACATTTTTTCCTTAATCAAGTTTCAAAGTCAAACCAATTACAATTCAAACATAGGTCACTATATAATGTGTAACTTTTTTTATGTATCATAATTCAAAATTTTTTGTTGATCAAGGACTCAATATTTGTGTACTCATATTTTTCAAAAAAAAAAATGATAATCTTCTATTTTTCCACATGCAATAAAAGAGCTTGATTTTTGTGAAAACCCATTCCACGTAGAAATAAAAAATAAATATAATAATGAAATTTAATTTAATTAGAATTATACTTTTTTGGAAGCTTATAATAAGGGACTACATACTTACAAAAAAATAAATTTCAAATGAATTCATTTGATCCCCCAAAAGGTAAATCAAAAGTGTTTTTTATCAGCATTTTGATAGGTGTAAAGGAGACTCCATTGATAGATGGTTTAAAACTAATGGAGTTTTATCCAAGGGGGCTTGGCCTAAGGTGGTTTGATAAAACCCTCTTCAATTGGAATCCTTTAAATGGAACTTTTCAAGTCTTAAATCATTATATTATTGCTACAAAAGAAGAAATGATGTTCATCCCATTTCAAGCATATAAAATGTGAACCTTAGAAGACTAGTTGTGCCCAATATTTTTGTAAATTTGGATCTAATAAGGGTTATTTCTAGGAACTATGATGGATAGTCAAGGGTCCTACCTAGTTCTTCTAGTGGTGTCTTGATAATATTGGGTAAGGAATTGATCTATGAGGTGTTTAATATTAACATTAGTACTAATGTCCCTATAGATTTCAATGCACTATGCAAAGAGTATGAAAGATTAAAAAATAGTTATAAGGTCATGTGGATTGCTCACCAAATAAAAATGGGTCTAGATAGAAAGTTGGTAAAATTTCCCAAAGATGATGTAGCTTCATTCAATGGTGACATATTTGAGGATTACTTCATTGGGACCTACTATGACTTATTTTAAGTCCTAGCTATTGATTTCAAACCTTAAATTCTCAAAAATTTGATGATGATGCATGTATACATTCAACATAAGGATCTAAAAAAGAGCTTTGATTTTGCTACGCACATTACAAAAGGAATACACAAGGATTTAATAGCAATTAAAGGTGATGAAAAATTAATATAATTCAAGTGGTATTCCTTATTATGTCACATCCTACTACAAATTGTGGAAAACAATTTGGACTAGAGCATTACAATTCAAAATTCATAATATGTTCATGAATTCCTATACCTGTACAAGGATGGACACACATATGGGATATTTACTATACAACTTCAAATTATATTGTAGAATTCTTTGTGTAGTTAGATATGAGGAATTTGGGCTATCAGAATATTAGTAGGTTATCTGAGAATATGATGAAATTTTTGAGGCCTAAGGATAGAGGGGTTGAGGTAGGAGTGAACCATAACTAGAGTGTTCGGTTCCTTCACTCCAACACCATTATTATTAGGGTCTATGGTACTATAGTGCAACTCCACATATTTCTAAGATGTGTGCTAGATATGATTGCATATCTAGAAATCTTGTGTCACTTAAATGAGGCAGATAAATTCCATTTGATGAATCACAAGGATTCTTATTTCTTCCATCTGTTGCCCTTTTTTCTATCCTGATCACTACCAAAGAGGAATTGGAGCCATTAATAAACTAATTAGAAGCATTGCATACAAAATGAGAGTAGACAAGAAGAGGAAGTGTGACCCTGATAATTTCATAGATCAAATTAGTGGAAGAGTGGGTAAATCACAATTCTATTATGAGTTTTTTAGAATTGAGGATATAATTAGGAATTGTGCCTTTTATGTAGAGGTAAAAATAAGGAATAATGCATGGTGTGCAATTATTAGGGGAGAAGAACAAAGGAAGCAAGTTGACCCAAGATATCAAGGAGAATACAAGTAAATTCAAGATCCAATCAAATGTTAGAATGCAAACTATGCTTGACAAAATTTCCACTCTTGCTCCTAGGGTTCCTAAACCATCACTAAGGCCAATCAGAGAAGAGTCACAACTATCAAATCAAGAATTTGAATATCCTAATCAATAGCATGAGGTTCTAGTAGCATCAAGTATTCCTCCAAAAGTGGTATTAGGTCTACCAAGTGATATTCAATACTTGGTTGATTATTCACTTGATTGTGTAGCATCAAAGGAGGTGGGAGAGAATATAATATAGAAGTGATAAACTAGGTCCTAGATTCTCCACCCAAGAGTTTAGATAGATGATTCTCCTCATAATACAGAATTCTAATTACCCTCAATGCACAAAGTAATATAATTAATGACATAAGGGATTTGACTTGTGGTGAAGCCACAATAGTGGTTTACAATTCAAGTGGGGAAGGAAAACTCACAAGAAATGGCCCCAAGACAAAAAAACTGTGATTTTGGGGGTTCGATCAAACCCCTTTGAATCTTGGCCGCCAAAAAACAAAATTAGAAGGGTTCGAAAATTCTCAAGGGTTTTCAACTGGTTCATAATGTAACTCTTTATCCCTCATCCCCCCTTGAGACACAAAAAGACCTAAATTTTGGCACTTTGGAGCTCAAGTTGAGGATGAAAATTGAGGAATCTTCACAAACCCAATTGGAATCGTAGTCCTCAAAAAGCCATCTAATGAATATAATTTTAATATGTTTTGGTTTTATTATGTATTTTTTAAGTTTTATTAAACATAGGTTTTTCATTGAAAATGAAGGTCTTTGTTCTCAAGACATGTGGAAAAATAGCAAATTATCAAAAAATTAAAATATGAGTGCACCAGATATTGGAAGATCCTTGATCCAACAAAAATTGCATGAATTTTGATATATACAAAAAAGCTATGCTGTTATAATAAGGTCATTGTCCTAATTGTAATTGGTTTGACTTCAAAACTTGATTAAAGAAAAATATTCAATAAAAACCATTCAACCAAGTGGAAGCACTAGATTATCAGAGTTACAAATCTAAATTCAAAAAGAATTAGAATTTTATCCTTCATGGAAAAAAAAAAAATTTATGTGTTATACTTGGTGAGTCAATTTCTAAAAAATGTTGTTTTCAAGAAACCGCCAGTGGGGAGATGGAAAAAGAGTGCAATCTGATTCCAAAAATTTTGAAAAATATTTTTAGAATCTACAGACAACATGTGACGAGACTCTAGTTTGCATCATCTTCAAATTCCTCACGGTTTAGCCACTATAGGTGCCCGAATGTGAAGATTTAGTTAAAAATAATAATTTCAATGTCCAGTTTGGCCAAAAATTGTAAACCACTATTGTGGGATCACCCCTTGAATAATTTTTTTATTAGACAATGATTTTGTGAAGTGAAAAGAGTTTAAGGATTTATTAGTTAAGAACAAATTTTAAATCTTCTTCTAAAAGATGAAGAAAGAAAGGGAAGAAGCAATAGAAGAAAAATGCAATAAATCACTAAGAAGATCATGGAGGTTGAATTTCATGTCAAAAACAACACCCCTAAGGAGGAAAGAAGAATAGTGCAAGAGAGTAGTTTTTTACTACTACAATTATGGGATATAGCCTCAAAAATGGAGCTACTCACTATCAAGAGGTAAGACACCAATGAGGAAGTGCTAACATTAGAAGATTAGGCCACTTATTTTTTATTTTGGATTTATCTTTAGCACAAAAAATTTGGAACACTAGCAATTTAGGTAGTAACTCTTGAGATTCAAAAGCCTTATGTTGCTAAAAACTTAAAGGAGTTGACAACAAACCTTATCGTTAGGAGAATTATAGAAAAAAATGATCCTTGAGTTGAATTCTTAAATCTTAGTACTTCCTTGTTCAATGAAGCAATGATAAATAAATTACAAGCATATTTTGACAAGTTGCAAAAGGACCACATAAAGCTTATCCAAAAATATAATAAGGTGCAATCTTTACTCCCTCGTCCATAAATAATTGTATCTGAGTCAGCCACCCCTCATTCAATCTCTATTGGTACTAGACTTTTCAAGATAGGGAAACATTCTCATTGCTAAATAGAGAGCTTAAAGAATAGTTGAAGCAAATAAAATACAAAGGATGCAAAAGAAGAGGGTAAGAAAATAATGGTACATCTAGTTGATGATCTATTAGGTCATAGACTAGAATGTATCTTTTATAAGATTTTTTATTGGGAAAATTTTGTTCCATCTCAAAATTTTGAGTGTAACTATCCTCAATTTCAGAAAAAAAAAAAAAAGTGGCCACTTAAGCCCCCTTTTTGGGAACCATCTTGGTGCACTTACCCAGTGTTTTAATCCATTGGTATTTTTGTGGGGGGTCGATGATTACTAATTGATTGTAAATTAATTGAATTTTAAGATGTAATGATGTTCCTAGCTAAACTATGAAAATGCAACAAACTATTATGATTTCTAAGAAATTGAACATAGAAAGACAAAAATAGAATCTAGAAAGGTAAAGACCAGACATAGAGGAACCTGATGTGTAAATTTAATGATGAATTAGTTGGTCTAGGGTGTGGTGTGACTTAGACTATCCTCCTAATTTTTAGGATTTGAAAATGCAGGTTTGAAATCTTTGTTTTGTAGCTCCTATTCTCTCGAGGTCACTGTTAGAACTTTGTTTGTCACTGAGAAAATCCAATTTTCATGGCTTGAAAACTTGTAGGAGTTGAAATCATGAATGAGAAATTAGTATTTATTTTATTCCAATTATCTTCAGATCTAAAAACCTATACACATGAAAGAGGGGGAAGGGTTGTGTTGTATAGGGGCTTTCCTAAGTCAAGCCCTGTTTTGGTATTTCTACTTCGACAATGGCTACATATGATGATGTATAAAAGAGAGCTTACCCTCAGTCAGGTAGAGGCCAAATAATAATAAAATTAATGAATCAAGACTAATTTGTTGCAACTGACCACTTAGATTTGCATTCCTTGATGGACTAAAGTCATGTACTCGTCACCTTCAAGGAGAACTTGATAGCTTGATTGAAGTCCTATAAGTTTTAGTACTCATAAAACAAATGAACATAAAAAATGAACAAACTTACATTAAAACATGATGAATGATTGAAATGATGCTTGATTGAAATAAATATTGATAATTATGATCTTGATTGCTCAATAATAATCTCAATTTCCTTCTCCAAAATTGCTAGGATTAAAATGGTGAAAATAATTTATATTTAAATGCAATTCTTCTACTTTCCAAAAAATAAAATATCGATAGCCAACAAATAAAATTAGAAATTCAGATAATAAAATACTGACACCGACAATATTCAAATTGGAGCCAAAAAGAGGCGGTCTAGGGTGTGGGGCACCTTATCTACCAAACCTATTCTTTTCAGGGCCCAAAGTGTTAGGGGAAAATATTAAATGTTTACTTTCATTTCCCATTGTTTGATTTTCTAAAGATGTTTATAAAGCTATTAATTAAATTCATAATTAGGTCCAAGCGTATTGGAGGGAGCTAAACCTAGTGTGAAATTGTCAAGGATGATAATTATTGATGCTACATTTAGCCCCCACTTTAGTGAGAGTATGAACTTACGCTCAGACCCACACTAAAGTATGGATAATCCCTAAGAGGGGTTCAATTGTCCAAGTAGTGAGGAGATAGGATGACATTGAATCTAGGGGATGTGTTATCCCCTAGATTCAAGATCTTATCGAAAAACAACATGAGGATAAAGGAACACATATGAAATGTAATGCAACATGACAAACATGAAGCATACACAATGAAGACACAAAGCATAACACAAAGATATAAATTAAAACATAATGAGAGAAAACCACAAACAGAATGCAAACACGATGTAAACATGATGCAAGCACACAAAGGGGTATGACAATCATAGAATATCGAGCTCAATAGAATTCTTTCTAGGATCCATACACAAGGAATTCATGAGTCATAGGCTAACAAAGTTAATATTTTGTTAGGTGAACCATGAACTAAAGAACCATAGTCTAGTGAAGTTTGATATTCACTAGGTGAGCTTTCTAAGAGTAGTAAATGAGAAACACACAAGGGCTAGTGAGGTCTAGTTTTCACTAGGTGTGATCCCATGTCAACCATACCAAGAGGTATAGTCCCAATAACTCTAATAAGGCACTACATAAATTATCAAATTCCAATCCAACACATCACAAAGTCCAATGTGTGTGAACAAAGTGAAGCACATGATGGAATACATGCCCCCACATTAAAGTAATTGCTAACACCAGTTGTGAGCAATTGCCTTTAATATAGAGTAAAATAATATATGTAACATGAAATACAATGAGCATCTTACTTAGGAACAATTTACTTAGATTAGAGAGACAGTCTTCCCAAAAAAATGGAAAAACCTTAATTTGGTGATAAATCCCTTAATAGTACTCCAATTCCTCTGAAATTTGGACTATATATGATCCAATATGTTCTTCATAAACCCTTTATAAATCAGATGAAAATTTACCAAAATATGAGATATATTTGTTTCACAAAATAAGCTCCAATATTAAAAATGCCTTGTCTTTACAGTGCAAAGATCATGATTTGATACCACTTGTAATAAAATAACTTGCTCAATAGAAGATATAATATTAAATATGTTGAAAATACTTGATAATTTAGTTGAGAATAACAAACCACTTTGAGGGGGCAAGCCTCCAAATATCTCCAATGAGAACACAATTCACAATCTAATCATCAAATAAGACTCACTACCTCCTATATATACCATACTTATTCTTAGGATACCACCTAGGTTGACCTAGATAACCCTATATAAGCCTTAGGTCAACCTATATAATAATATAATAATGATACTATGACTTAATTAAGAGTTGAGGTAGCCACAAATTGACTACTCATATCCTTATGTATGCAATCTAATATTAAGCACATATCATTTTGGTTGATGAGGATTGCAAGTGAAATCGAATGCTCTTGCATCAATATTTTTGTGAATTTCTTATAAATAAATAAGTATTTATTAATTTTAGTATGTATTTCTTTTGGTTTTGACTGTTTGAATTTTTTTCCTCAATGTTTTATATTAAACTCCACAATCCATCATGAGGAAGTGAGAGCAATAAAAAAAAGAAGAAAAAATATTTTTTCCTCAATAGACCTATTTTGTTTTTATTAAAATTGATTTTTAAAAATTAAAAATTAAATAAATTCTCAAAATGGTGCCTAAAAAATAGTTTTCCAAGGCATTGACAAGTTTGGCTCTCCCATTTGCCTAAATTGAGAGTAATCTCAATGTCTTCTAGGAGAGAATTTAAATTTGAGCTAGAAATTTAACACTTTTTTCCATCCAAATCTATATCTAAATCTTTGAAAAGTTAATTGTTTTCAATTTAACACTTATTATCATTGTTTGAACCATCATAATTTCATTCACCTACAAAATATATGATAACAATTTTATAATTAACACATGACCACATAATTTTATCTTTTCTCTATCTACAACTAAACTTCCAAATTGTAACCTAACTACTCCACTATTTTTTTAAAATAAAAAGTTTTAGATTATCTATATGAAACCATACCATAAAGCCACAATATAATAATTAAGACTAACACCTACACTAGTTAAAATTAAAAATATAATGGTTATAATAAAGTGGATATTTGGTAGATATTCAATAAAAATAAAAATAAATCAAAGCAAGCAAAGAAAAATACATATTTGGTAGATATTCTTATTGACGTGTGATTATATTTTAGGAAGAGTCCAAAACAATTATCTCTTTTGAATAATGAAAAATACATCTCTATCTTTCTAATTAAAATGCTCATGCATTTGAATAGTTTGGGTCAAAAGTTTGATTTTTATTATTTTAATTAATTGAAATTCAAATTTTATAATATGTCATATTTATTGTGTATTTGATGCTAATAAATTAGTTAATTAAACTTTATAATTTATTATTATTTATTCATCATATTAAATGTATAATTGATATTATATATCATATTAATGTGTATTTAATATTAATTAATTAATTAATTTAAATTAAAAATATTATTATCATATTAATTATTTTAAATATTAAATAATAAATAATTGAAATTTAAAATCTATTATTATCTATCCATCATATTAAATGTACATAACAAATATTAATAAGTGTAATTTTAAAACCTATTATCTACCATCCTAACTATCATAAATGTTAATTAAATTTAAAACTAACTATCCACCAATTCACTAAATAAATATTATTAATTAATAAAATTAAAAATTTCTATAAATTATACTGACTATAACTAGTACTTGCATCTAAGGAGGTTCAAGGATTACATCAATAGAGAACTATATGTATGTTAATATGTTATAGAGTACATGTTTGTGCGTGGGTGTGTATGGTTGAAATTCTAGTTGTATGTGGCTCGATTAACATTTAATAACAAGTGCTAAATAATGGAATGAAATAAACTTAGACAAATCTATATTTTTTCCTTAAAGAAATTAAGTATTATCTAATTTTGAAATATTTGCATACATGCAAATGAAAAAAGAAAGTTGCCATCAAATTGACAAAAAAATATTGCAATGGAAATAGAATGTTCCCACCCAGTTGGAAAATCAATATAAGTGAGATTTTGGAGGCTTTCCCCTGATATTTTGGAGCTTTTTACTATTAAATGACTAATTTTGAAATATTTGCATAAGATTTAAAACATAAAGCAATGCAAATGAAAAAAGAAAGTTACCATCAAATTGACAAAAAACTATTGCAATGGAAATAGAATGTTCCCACTGAGTTGGAAAATCAATATAAGTGAGATTTTGGAGGCTTTCCCCTGATATTTTGGAGGTTTTTACTATTAAATGACTAATTTTGAAATATTTGCATACAGATTTAAAACATAAATCAATGCAAATGAAAAAAGAAAGTTGCCATCAAATTGACAAAAAACATTGCAATGGAAATAGAATGTTCCAGTTGGAAAATCAATATAAATGAGATTTTGGACGCTTTCACATGATACTTTGGAGGTTTTTACCGTTAAATGACAACTGATTTACCATTAAACGACAGGTAAAACTTGATTTCCGATGACTCAATAGTAGTTTGCAAAGGCTTGAGACTTGTTTCAAACCCAAATCTCACACTATAGTTAGTGTATAGACTAACAAAAATATTAGATAATTCAAATTCAAATCATTCTATTATATTTAAGTTCTATATGTAATTAATTACTAATTAAGTCAAACGTACATTCCCCACCATGTGAAGAGTTATATTCTAACCAAGTTACATCATTAAACGTTTGGCACCGACAAACTTTAGAATCTTTAGTTGTTTTTCCACCGCGACTGCAGGGCATGACTGAGAATACGTATGCAAATTGCGTACGGCTCTAACTAAAAGTAAAAATTAAACAGCAGGACAATCTCATCTCTTGGCAAACCGATGGGACCCACCGCCTGGCATGGTAGATAAGGATTTGTACGCGGATTTGACTGTAATAGTCAAAAGTTAAAGAGTATTGCTTTAACTCTGCCATGACTGTAGGGGATATTGAATAGACAGGTTCTGGATCAGGATTAGGTTAGCTCAATTATAGAGATCCCAATTTTACTCGGGATGTTCGTAGATACTACTAGACTTGGACCTACTCTATTTCAATATACTAAATGGATATTAGTTAATAATAATTCATCATCTTTTGTCTATAGTAATTTTATATGTAATATGATCATAAAATATAAAGATAAAATGGTTTAAAATAATTTCATTGAATTATTTTATTTGTATATTTGATAATATGATTATAAAATATAAAGATAAAATGGTTTAAAATAATTTCATTGAATTCATATATATATAGTTTTTTCTTGGTTGTTGGTTGTTATGAGTCAATTTGATATATTTTGTGTGGTTTTTATTGGGTAAAAATGATTTTTGAAAGGGTCTCAATCTTTTTATAAAACTATGAGCATGTGGTGGTCAATCAACAACATAGTTGCAACAATGTTGCCAAGGACAAACTACAAGAAGGACTAAATAATTCTAGATCCAAACCTAGCAAGTCGCACATACCCTCCTCCTAATCCATTATTTATATAAATTTATGGTCTTAGATATAATGTTATTAAAAATGTTGGATACAAAGGAACTAGATAATTAGTAAAAAACAAAAACAAGATTATAGATATTGGAATGATTTCTGGATTCGATTGTGTGCGAATTTTTTTGCATCAACGTTTCGGATCACACTCTGTGATCCATCATCAAGATGAGAGCTAAGAGCAACAAGAGAAAAAATGAAAAGGATAAAAAGCAAAAACAAGATTATAGATGATTTTTGAGACACGTGAGACTAGAAGACACCATGGAATAGGATAAAACCCAATAACATGAATCAATTATTAGAAGTGAAAATGAAAAGGAAAAGGATGTCACATTGAAATTGATCCTAATATTAATGAGGCTTATTGTTCCATTTTGTGTGGTATTGATTATGTGGCCTCTTTTGGGTCATTGATTGATTTATTCTTTTAGGGTTCTATATCATTATTAAGATTCATTGATTACATTAGATTTAACAAGTGAGGTATTATTCATGATACATTTTACATTTTATATGTATGCATATTATATGTACCTTAGAAAACATAACTTAAATTAAAACAAACACATATGAAGTAAAATATAAACATGTAGAATCAATTAAACATCACAACACAATAGTCAAACACATTGAACTATAAGATTTATCATACTATAAATAGTCAAATGTTCAATATATACATCAAATATTTGAATACATAAGCATGCACACATCTAGTGGGACTAAATCTTAGGTGGGTGCTCTTGACGAACCCTCTCCTACATTATTTTTAGCACCATCATGAATCCTTATGTAAGAGTGAGACTAAGAATGAGATCTCTCTCAAATAACTAAACTTATACTTCATAGTTGACCAACCTCATCACTCAATGCAATACGATCCTCATGTTGATCTACAATGGTTGTCTACAAATTCATAAAAAATGAATTATTTGATTGTTTAGGTATGTCTCTTTATGCATCAAACTCTACAACCTCTCACTTGGTCCTATCTTTCTCCTATCAAATAGTATCTAGGACTAGCCAAAGCCTCTATTGCTCCTAAATGGATGATCACACTCTACATCTAACTTATCTCTCTTTATTTAGTGGTGTATACTTAGTAGAGGTGGCCCTATATGCCATTATAGAATAATTAATATGGTCAAATAAGGATATACTACATCTAGTGAGTGTGCAATCAAAAACTATTTACTCAACTAGTATTATTGGCACACACCTTGAGTCATATGCTCAATGGTGAAAGATATAATTATAATTCACTAAAATAAATACCTAAAAGAATAAAAAAATTATTAGACAATACCATTAAAATATAATAAAAAGATAATTTCAAATGTAAAATCATAACTATTACACCTAGATCTCTTATTTTCCATTTAAGTTAAAAATGTGCTTACCATAGGGGGAAATACACATTGTACCTAAAGGATTTATTTATCCTACAATGGGTGTAGTCATCAATGCATTAAGAAGATAGAACAAAGGGGTCTCTCTCATGCCTATCATGTACCATATAGTTTGGTAAAACCTCTCCATCATCTACATTGGATAACTCAATGGGGGGTCTACATCATCATCTATATTTATTTTCTTTGTAGTGATTGGCCTCATCTTGTCCTACCATCGCTATAGTGATCTCTATTTTTGCCTATACAACATTAACTTGAGGAGTACAATCTAATGGAGCCTAAACCATCACTACATGTGTTCATATTAAAATAACTCTATAATTATGTTGTGTCAACTAAATATCCATTATGATCACCTAATCTAACCTCACTAAAATTTATCTTGTGTGTTCATGGTTATCTATTTATATGATCTCCACGTGATATTTGTGGGGACCAATTGATTGAATACCTACCTCCATATCTTGAGAGTACTACCCTCTTGCTACCAACCTGTCAATATGGTGTTCTACTAGGATACTAATGTTGTATATGGTGTAGTTGGGGTAGATGAAAATCTTAGGGAGGCATGCAGCACTCTAAGATTATTATATAATTAACACTATAATAATGTGGAATCTTATATAGTTTCATGGCCTCCACATTGATAAATGTGTACAAATCATCACACAACTAGACCAAGAGACATCAACCCTAAGAAAATATTAGTTGCTATTCCAAGCTATCTATCTACATAGATGTATCAATATATAAGTGATAAAAAATTCATATCTATCTAGAAGAATACAAATTTAAATGATAAATAATGTCTACTTGTGCCCCCAAGAAACAATGTTGATCATTAGCTCTATAAATAACCTCAATGCATGATATATTGTGATGAGTTGTCATCAGGTCTCATACTTTTGTTAGTTGATTATTATTTTGGTTGGGGTGGTGTCTAGGGTTGTCTACAAAAAAGATTTCAAATATAGATAACCTATACCAAAGTTCATCAAAGTAGAGAATGCCTATGCTATTAACTAGATTTTTTTGAAAATTCTAATCTATAAGATCATAAGGAATGTAACCTACAAAAATAAAGGAATGAAATAAATTTGTGCTTTAGAAGAAATGGAATTTCATTAACTACTAAGCTACTAGTAACAAAATTCGAACTAATCTATCATTTTTCTTATTTTTCTAAAGAAAAATTTCAACATAGTAGGAAATATTTCAGTAGATTTTCTATTTTTAAAGAAAGGTTATATAATATAGCATAAAAACAACAATCTATTTTGGAGCTACAAAATACACAATTCTTACATCAACATAAATTCATAATTAAGCACATCAAATATCATGAAAAATATAAATGATGGAAAAAAAAATATCATTGAACATATGAAACACTTTGAACACATTAAACCCACAAGTTATGAAAGAGATGAACAAAAACTATGCATACATAAATTCAATGAAAACTTTTTGAATACTTATCTCTACTGCACACACTTCCAAGTCAGGCCAGTTGAATATCTAGCTCATTTAGAGGTTCAAATTTATTCACTCACAATATCATTAACAATATGCAATCACACTTCTCATAACTATATTTTTACTAAAAATATTCTCTATTTCTAATGTCTCAAAAATATCAGATATCAAATGCTAGAACTATCTTTGTTGATTAAAAAAAGATATATATGTGTGTATGTATGTATATAGATATATGTATATACATATACATATGTACATATATATATGGATATATATATATACTATGACCTATTTTCTATATATATATATATATGTATATATATATGCATTACACATATATGTATGCATATATGTATATGTATATATACATATACTTATATATACATATATGTATATATGCATATATATATTATGAGCTATTTCCTATATTATGGCATCATGGTGACATGTCTTAGTGTCATGCTAGGATTCTGTTACATGATTTCTTAATAGAAGTCTGAGTTACATTAAATGAAAAGTAGTTTAACTATTTGAAGATAACTATCATAAAACAAGAGCTTTAAATTCTAAAAAACTAGTGTTTGATGGCATTCCTAGTTTCAAGCAACATAAGAGTCATCTATCTCCAAAATTCTATTTGTAGAGACCCAATGTTGCAACTTAGATGATTGTCATTGCACCAAAAGATCGACCTTTTAATGCTCGATACAACCGCTAGAGTCAATGAATCCATGGGAGGCGGTTAAGCCATGCCACGAACCTAAGTGTTGTGTTGCACAACACAAGGAGACCAAGGGCACACACCTTGCAACAATCCCCCCAGCACAAGCGAGGGGTTCAGACCTATGACCCAGGATCAGATACCAATTGTTGCAAAGATAGTTGTTATTGCACCAAAAGATTGACATGTTAATGCTTGATACAACTGCCAGAGTTAATGAATCCATGAGAGGCGGTTAAGCCATGTCATGAACACAACCACTGCACTGCACCACACAAGGAGACCAAGGGCACACACCTTTCAACACCCAGTCTATGATAGTTTTGGAGATGCTCCAAGGATTTTCTATCTCTATAGATGTGGTGCTCCAAAATTCTTCTCCTCCTTGCATACATCTTGTTTTTGTAAAATTACATCTTTTGACACATGACTATTAGCATTAAGATCAACATTAGTCACAAAAATAACGAGTATACATACATTAATATTTAAATAAGATTGTAACAAACCTATTATATAATCTCGTTAAATTAGGAATGGTAAGGGTATACGAGGGTGATAAATGGTTAAAAAAGGATAATTTGGCTTTATCACAATGATAAGTATTCATACCTATCATCTTGCATAACTTATATGAAATCAATACAAATATTTATCTTCCTATTGTGTGGTGTTGTGTCTCCAGTTTCTTCCCATAAAATTGGAATACATAGGATCCTCCATACATCCTCAACAATGATACTCATCTCACTAGTGGGCAAGTAGAATTTGGTGGTAGTTGAGTCCCACCTCTCAACTAATGCAATCAATATATGTATACAAATTAAATATGGGAAGAGTAAACATGTCCCTAAGGTCTGTGGCCTCCAATTATTCCCACTCATTATTTTCAAGAAGTAGTGTTCATTGATTAACAAACTATAGGTTTAATGGATACTCGTAGATTTATATATATGACTATATCAAATACATGAAATGAACATGACATATAATTTGTATATAAATATATATATTTATGAATTATGACTGGAATTCAGTTTATGGCTCGCTTTTAACTTGTAGTTTCACCTAGTATCAACCTTATGCCCGTTGAGTTTGCAAGTACTACTAAACAAATGAATAACATCATTTTACAAATCCCCAAAAAATCAAATTGTTTCAAAAAATGAGAAATTACACAAAAAAAAAGGAAATATGGGGTGTTAGGGGTACTCATAGTGCCTATGTCTCTCCGCACTCACTCTACACTCATGCCTGGTCTCCTCTCTTTAGCCTATTTCTTTGTCATACCACCATCATGTATAAAACACTAGTATAATGTAGAGATCAAATTTTTTTAATCATTAGACAACTTGAGTGCAAATGAAACTAGATTTCAATACTTGTGCATTCCTTTATATAATTGGGTAAAAACTTGTAAATTTTAAGCCATGTATTTTGTGACCTCCATTTTCAAACCAACATACTCATATTTATGATGATGCATATTATTAAAATTAATACCTAACATGCAAGCAATTGGGCTCATTTTCACATATAGTGTAATATTATAGACCATTTTTATAGGTTGATGATACTATTTTCCCATATGATGTATGCAATAGATACCATTTGTACATGGAACTTATCTAATTATTATGAGGTACTTTTGGACCACACATATGCTAATTTTCATTGATTTTATTATTTATGCCTTATTCCATGTGTATTTATCACTATATTTATTTATGGTCCCTTAAACATACTTTCATAATTTATATCTATGGACATGATTACATCCTATTGAGTCACATTAAATTTAGCTCAATAGGCAAATTAAGGGCTAACTTGAACTGCATACTCATATATTGATTAGAGCTTACCTTGTTATATTTTTTAGGTTATGTTAGGGGCATCATGTATTTCTCTTACACATTTCGTGCTTATTATTATATCTTATGCCAATGGTATCATGATGTCTCCATTTTACCCACCTTTGTGCCTTATCAAGTTGTCTTTCCCATTTGGGACCATTATCTTGATATGATCTTCCATGCTTACATCTTACACTATTGTTCTCACATGATTCACTCATGTCTTAAGTAGTTGTTTTACCACAATAGATTGAGAGCCATTAGGATTTATGATTTCTAATATCATTGTGTACTTGCATGACCCAACCATATTATGTGGGTTACAATGGGTCTTTCCCCATATTATTGGTTGCTACAATACATTTACATTTTCATTACTCTTGGGGCCTTATTACTTTACTTGTGTTGATGTAAATCTTCATGCTCTTAGATGTCATATTGGAGGCATATGTTGATCTAATTTATTCTTAATTACAAGGGTGTTCTTGTCCATTAAGGGCCACATCACCACTCGTTTCCCTTATTGGGAACATCATTATTATTCCTTGCTACCATCTCTAGCCCAAGTGTTTACCATGCCTATCATAAGAGATGTTTACTTGATACAATCTCTTATAGTCATCTTTATATATGCTTACATGACCACTTTATATTTACTTTCCATGCACTAGTTTCCCTTCTCCTATTGTAATTCCTTTCATCCTATAGAAGAAACTAATTATAGGGGCATATTTTGTTACTAATAATTACATTTTTAGTTTTGTAGATGGTTATACTTGAGCTTACAAAGCTTTATATTTAGAGTACATGACAAAGGATGAATCTACATGATCACATCCTTGTAGGGTCCATTACTTTATGTGGACCCCTTTATGCTTTGGTATCTAAATATTTAATTAACATGCATGTTCGTGTGTGCCACATACTTTTAGATGCATGATAATTATATGATTCACATGCACCTCAAACTACAAGATGATAAATTTTTGTGTATCCATGCTATTTCCCATTTAGTTTTATGCCCATTTTGAGATGAGTACCTTGATAGATTGAGAAATTGATAAAAAACTACCTTTTTGCAAAGTTGGCACCCCTTTCCCTTTGTTACCTACTTATTAGTTACACACATTCCTATACATGTATTCCTTAGGTACATTCCTAAGTTCAAACATTCCACTATATTCAAACATTTATCACAAGCATATATGCACATGGTGCCATACACTTGCCATTCATGTTGATTTGGCCCCCTTTCATATCTTAGGTCAAATTTATAGTCATAGGGTCAACTCCATGTGTTATGCCCTTACTTCCATAGTGTATATGGTTATGAATAGTCAGCTTGTGGCTATCTTAACTATTAATTAAGTCATATTATCATTAGTATATTGTTATTTAGTTGTTTAGGTCAGCCTAAGACTTATATAGGGCTATCTAGGTTGGACTGGGTGATATCCTAGGCATAAATAGGTATATATAGGAGGTTGTGAGTCTTATCTCATCATCATATTGTGAAGTGTGTTCTCATTGGAGATATTTAGATGTTTTCCCCCTCAAAGTGGCTTGTTATTCTCAGTTATTATCAAGTATTTTTAGCATATTTCATATTATATTCTTCTTGTGCAAGTTATTCCATTACAAGTGGTATCAGAGCATGATCTTGGCACCGTAGAGGCAAGGTTTTTTCTCAATATTATCCAGGCAATTTTGGGAAGAGCATATCTTTCATATTTTAGCGATTTTTTTTCTTCTGATTTTTAAGGGTTTTTGAAGAACATATATTAAAGAAGCTATAGTCCATATTTTAGAGGAATTGGAGTAGAATTGAGCTAATTATTGCATAATTAGGGTTTCTACACAATTTATTTGGAATATGCATATCTCTCACATCTTGACAAATTGGAGCCTGAATTTTAGTGGGTTTTTTGAGACATACTAAAGGAGCCACAGTAAAATAATTAGAGAAATTGAAGTAAAAATAAGTGAGTTATTTCAAAATTAGGGTTTACAATAAATTCGCTCTCAAGGCTGCAAATCTGCTTATTTCTTGGAGATTTTTCTAGGTGAGAGGTATTTTGGCCCTAGTCAGTTATAGTAAACATTTCAGAGAATTTAAGTTTCATTTGTCTGATTTATTTCAAAATTATTGGTTCCCATCATGACGGGGCCTACAACAAGGGGCAAAAAGAATGCTATCACTCTGGGGAAGACTACTAATAAGAATGAGGTAACAATAGAGGATATTAATCCCAATGAGGAAATTAGTAAGGTCAAGGAAGAAATTTCCTCAATGAAGATGGATATGTGTGACCTAAGAGAAGAAGAAGAAGAAGGAGGATGACAGGGAGGGGGAGGGGGAGGAGGAGGAGAAGAAGAAGTGTATATGGTTATGAATAGTCGGCTTGTGGCTATCTTAACTATTAATTAAGTCATATTATCATTAGTATATTGTTATTTAGTTGTTTAGGTCAGCCTAAGACTTATATAGCGCTATCTAGGCCAGCCTAGGTGATATCTTAGGCATAAATAGGTGTATATAGGAGGTTGTGAGTCTTATCTCATCATCATATTGTGAAGTGTGTTCTCATTGGAGATATTTGGAGGTTTGGCCCCTCGAAGTGGCTTGTTATTCTCAATTATTATCAAGTATTTTTAACATATTTCATATTATATTCTTCTTGTGCAAGTTATTCAATTACACCATGGTTCACCCTTTCAAATTCAAAATTTTAAATTCAAGCTTTAGCCAACTCTCACCTAGGGCCAACTAAGCACAAATTTACATGATATTTTGTTATGTCCTTGTATTTAGAAACATTCAATGCATTCATTTGCTAATCTCAAATCTCCTAGTCCACAAGCATTTGATCATTCCCATTAGAACATTTGGATTTGGTGCACTAAAAGAAATCTAGGTCTACACTAAAAAGGAATCTAGATTCCTAGAATCAATCTAGGAGAATACATTTGATCAAAGAGTGTTGTTTTCAATCTTGTACACACATTTTTGTAGGTTGACCTTGGAGAATAGGTACCCTTATGACATAACAATAGCCTTACTAAGGTATTTATAAAATTTTCCAATCTTCATATGTTAGAAGAAGAAAAAGAAGCTAAAGTGAATTAGGTGAAGTGGAGAAAAAAGTTCTACATACTACCAAATCAAGTCCATAGACAAAGGATAGATCCATGACTATGGACTCAAACTTGACTCCTAGATTCAACCCTACATAGAGTAAACAATAATACTATGATCTCAATATGAACATTATATAGAGCTAAATATAACCATTTATCACAACTTACATTTCTTAGAATAACTATTTTAAATCATTAATTTCAAATCATTATTAATTATTCTAAATTGATTATACTTGTGTGCATGCATTTTCAATAACATTATGTTTCCACAGTCCATTATGATAAGTAGTCAAGATTTCTGGATAAAACTGTGTGTTGTTTTTTTCATCAACGTTTCGGATCATACTTGTGTGCATGCATTTTGTCAAATTAACCTAAGCTAACCTAATAAAAAAGTTCATTTTCTTCTACAACAATATTATACAATTTACCATTAGATTATATCCTATGATTTAAGTGTTGATATATATGCACATACATATGTACATACACCACATATGCATATATAAACACATTGATATATGTGCGTAGACATGCATACAAACACACATATAAAACTTGATAAACCATTTGACATCCATCTACTAAAACATAAATTTAATATATATCTTTCAAACTAGAAAGACACTCCTAGCAACTATATTTTTTAGTCTTTTATTTATATATAACATAATATCTATTTTAAAAAAATATATATATAATCTTTTAGTCTATTGTTAAAATTATTTTTTGCCCCAATCTTTATGAATATTTATATTATAACTACCTTTATTTTCAATTTTGTATATTTTTATTATTATTAAGCTAGGGGAGAGGACCCAAGTACCTCAACATGTTCCAATAGTTGTTATAGTATTTGTTGATTTAATGTCCAATATTTTTAACAATATTGGACCAATAGTTGTGACTTTAAAGTTGTTAGTGTTGACCATGACTACCCATAATTGAATTAAATGTATTCCTTAGATCTTAAAAGCAACAAATCATGTGATGCCACATCAGTGCACCAATAAAACATGACTTAATGTGCAAGTATTGGTCTCACTTTTTTTGGGGTCTTTTTAGACACCTTGACAAAAAACATGCTGATGTGGCATCATATTTGATGATGTGACCTTGAAACCTTAGTTATAAGCAAAAGACTTGCCAAATACGCTATTGTAAAAAAAATGAGTAATTTGAAATTTCCACGTAAGATTTTGAGAAATGCGAAATTAAGATGCTCAACTATCATATCCTCTCCCCTATACCCCTCTTCCAATTATTTAAAAAAAGAGGAAGAAGAAACGAAAAAAACATAAGAGAGCATCATCTCATTCCAAAAGAACATTGGACCACTTCCCACAGAGTTAAGTAAATATTAATAAAAGAGAATTATAACCACGTCGAAAGGTAAATATTAATAAAAGATAAATGTATGACCACGTCAAAGCTTGCTTTCCAATCAGCCCGAGGCTTCTGACTTTATTGATTCGTTTCATTTAAAGAAATGATCGACTATATAATAATAATATTTGAGGGCACCACTAGATTTAGCATCGTTTTAAACTATCTTATCTCATGATTTGCAGATCCCCCTGTTTTGCCTGGCTATTTCCGGCATTTCTAATTTTAGAGACGAACTTTATTTATGCGAAATTGCACAGGGGTGCTGTTGATGTCATCATTATTGGGCTCTAGAAATTGACCTATTCATGGGGCGTCGTTATCGTATATCTGGCTCTTCGAGCTCCTGATTCTCTGCCTTCCTAATGGCATCATGGATGTTACTTTTAATCAGTATAGTTACAGATCTTTTCCTTAGTGTGGTCATGTCGTAAAACCCACCTCAATATATTTAATTGTCTAGTAGACCCTGCTTAGATTTAAGGACATGTTGGCGCTTGTTTTGTGAAGGTCTGCAGATTTTCCTGTTTTATAAGCATTTGGGTGTTTTTTCCCTCCTTCGATTTTAGGTCTGCCATGGCCGATTACAGGCCTAGGAACTATGGGGATAGGCATATAGAGGTTGTAAATGGGAAAGAGTATAGTGCCAGGCAGTCACAGGCTAATTCTTATGTATATACCCATAGCAACTCTTACTCTGACCCAGGCAATAGTCATGCCAACTTTGAAAGTGTTAAGAACTCAAAGAGTAAGTCTGCAAAGGGTTGGAGTCTCAGTGATCCAGAAGTGAAGAGAAGGAAGAGGGTGGCAAGCTATAAGGTTTATACAGTGGAGGGCAAGATGAAGGCCTCTTTTTTTAAGAGTTTCCGCTGGATCAAGGACAAGTATACAGATTTGGTGCAAGGATGGTGAAGATTGGAGCAGCTTTTCTTGTAAAGTCAATTCTTTTTTATGCGTTTTGTTTGAGCTTTGAAATTCTAAGAATGCGCTTGTTGGATTGTACTTTTGCTTGCTTCATATGATTTCTATCATGGGTTCTGCCAATGCAGGGTTCCTGCTTTGTATTATACCCTATGAAGTCTCTTGAATGTTATGTGCTAAATACTGTTTCTACTATGAAACATAAACATTATGCTTCACATCCAAGTGCCTTATTCTAATGGAGTTTTGGATCAAACCTGATGCACAATGGATCCTTTTCTGCACCTGTTCTCCTAATATAGGATGCTCCATCTCCAGTGTTTTTTAATACTAGGGCCAAACTAATCAGGAAGAAAACAAAATATTTCTTCTTACAAGAGACAACCAGTTGATGGAAATGAAATATTCTAATTTGAAGCAACTCACCCATCAGGCTATACATTTAGATACTTGCTTCTAGTAGAGCATTGGATCAAATTTCGTGCACAGTGGACATTTTATGATCTTTTTATCTAATAGAATATGTTGCATCCATAGCACCTTAACCAAATATTTCTGATAAGAAAGAACAATTGTTTGATTTCTATTAGTTTTGTTAATCTAGCTTTATTTTTTATGCCTGGTGATTGTAAATTAGTGTATTTTGTGTGTTTTGGTTTATAATATCCAGGTAAGTAGGGAGTTTACCCTGTTAGGATCATTCCAGATAGGCCTCATATTTCCATCTCTTTCTGCTGTTACTGTAGCTGCTTTTTGTTCTGTTGCTCTGTTGTTTTTGTGATTGTTGTGGCTACTGTGGTAATGGTTGGATACCACAGATCTATTACATCACGAGATAGCATATGAACAGGTGCATTCTTTTTTGGGTTTGAAATTGGATCATCTGTACCTTGCAGGTTTTATGTCTTGACATAGGGTTTTACTATCCAATTTCAGTTCTCCTTTTCTCTCTGTTTCTCATAATTTACATATCGTAACCTGAAAATGTGTATGGAAGCCTTTTGTAGCTGCTAATTGGGTATGGCTACAAAATAGACAGATATATTTAGTTTCACAGGTTTGCCTTGGGATTTGGGTCAAAAGTTTTTATTTCTCACCTGATACATATTTTTACCTCTGATTGACTGTCATATATGCATATAGTATTTTTGCTACTTTTCTACTTCGCTTTAGAAACGCAAACAGTAGAATGTGCTTATGTACAAACAGAGAACGTGGAGACTATATTTATCTTGTATGTTGCTTATATTTGATTTGTATCCATTAATTTTAGTTTTGAAGATTGGTTTCTAATAACTGGATTTGTTTCTAAAATAATGTTACAACATTTTTTGCTTCTAAACTTTTCATTCATTTGAACGCTTCTATTTCAAAGTGACTCTGTAAATTTCTGTTTTTCTCAAAATGATTAGTTCCCTTGTGATCTTTAAGCTCTCTGTTTGGCTATTAAGGATTAAACCTGTCTTAGAGCTTAATCTCTTTATTTCTTATTCATATCAAGGCATTGGCTAAATCACCCATTTGTATACAGGCAGCAATCTTTGGAAATGATTTGGGTAATCTTCTCTACAAATGGAGGAAACAAAATACACAAAAATATGACAAAAAGTATGAGGGCTAATTAGCTATGGATCAGACATGATCCATATAATATTCTGTACTCTGGAGTTGCAACCCAATAATAATGAAAAGTCATCTTTACAGGCAGGCAAAATGATTTATATAACTGGTTTTTGATATTTTCACCAGAAAAACACATTATTTGCCAATTGAAGTAAAGAATCACGTGTAAATGTTTTGATTGCAGTATTTACAGCAACTCAGCTCAGTCAAATATTTCAAGAATTTAAATCAGCATGCTGATTCTTAAGGCATTTTATTAAATTTCAAACTCGTCCCTTGGCAAGGATTTAGTCAATGCATTTCAACCATTTGTTTAATGTCACAAATCTTCATCTGCAAAATCTTATTTTCATCCTGCTTTTAATGATAATGATATTGCATTTCAATTCTGTTGTTCTGCCATGTTGCCATTTAGTTCCGACCATCGCATCCTCAAACAGCATCCAGTTTCTGAGGAATAAAATTTCTTAAGGCAATCTTCTCAATCAAACCATATTGTTAAAGGTAAAGCATAATGTCATACATAGTCAGCTTCAGCAGTTGACACAGAAATTGTTGGGTATTCTTTCACTTGCCCATGAGATGAATCCCAAACCTAAATGTACCAATAATTGAATGGTGTTTTGCATTCCTCTGGATCTCCTGCATAATCTGAATACCAGTAACCAGGCGAATCCAATCTGTTCTTTTGACACCCACTGAATATGATACCAAGATTGGCTATGCCTCTGAGATACTTACTGACTGCTGCCAATGGTTCAACCTTAAATAATCAGAGAAATGGCTAGCAATGTTAGTAGCACAGGCTATATAAGACCTTGTGCTTAATGTTGCATACACAAGGTTTCAGATAGCATACTGACATAGGGAGAAATTTATATGCAAAACTTGACCAAGGCAAGAACCCTGAGAATGTGCAGACCTTGCGCTTTATATGCACTTCCAACATCTTTGAATTCATGACACTTGACAATTTCTCCCTGAGATAGGTTGGTACAAGAGAACACTTGCATTCACTCATCCCAAACAGCCTTGACAGAGGCTGAAATGCATATTCTTATTCAAGTGAAGCAACCATCTGTTCCTATCTCTGTTCGCTTGGTTTCACATGCAACATTGAATTTCCACATTACCTGTCATCTCTGATTTTGCTCTCTAATTTTGCTTCTAACTTTATGTTGAAAGTATCAGCAAGAATAAAGCCTTATGGTGCATCATCCACATAGATGGCTGAGACAGATTTGCTTCAACCCATTGGATTCTATGTATAATTCACAAAATTTTCACCTCTTGTCCTTTTAATTAAATTCTGTTTGTTGTATGTGCAACTCCTCTACATTCAAGACGGTAATCTTACATCAAGCTGGTGAACAATCAGATCCAACTTAGGAGCTATTGCTAACAATGCTCTTATTGATGTCAGAAAAAATATTTCTCCTATCAATTCCTTCAATTTGATTTGATCCTTACATTTGAGTATGAATATTCTTGCATCTGAAATCTGTTCTTCCTAGGGGCAAATTCAAAAAGGTTTCAAAACTTGATTGTCCAAGAATCAATTATATTTTTAATCCATGGGTTGTTTTTCTATCATTGACTGCATCTTTCATAGACTGTGCTATTATATTCTTTCTCAACCATTACATAATAATCCATTAATCTTGATCTGGATTGGACTGTTTAATTTTAGAAGACATGATTATAGACTTAGTCATGGTCAAACAAACACATGCACACTCCAAACAGTTTGTTGAAGATTGAGTAAGAAAACTAGGGTCTTGAAGATAGTAATGTATGCAAAAACTTGACCAAGGCGAGAACTCTGAGAATGTGTAGACCTTTGTGAACCCCTTGGTGGGTGAAGGTTACTTAGAACAAACAAAGCAAAGTAGATGCAACATCTAAGTCCAGACCCAATTTGAATATGGATTTGTAACTTCTGAACTTTTTAAATAAGCTAGTATGGACTTGCCAATTGCTAAATTTATTAAAATTACCAAATGTGGTTGGTTCAATGGCTGTCAAATTATAAAAACAGCCAAACTAGATCTGTCAGATGTCAAATCCGTCAAAATTAGTAATATGAGTTGTCATCAAAATTATCAAAATCTGTGAGTTTAACATAAGCAAAAGGATCACCAATGATGGAACAGAGATTTGTTACCATCTTGAATGAAGTAACATTATCTTTGTAGTCTTTATGACTATTTGATATTAATTTTCTTGAGCCATGGCAAGACATGTAGACCTGAATAGAATTTGTAGCACAATGTAGGAAGTGTGTAATTCTCAACATGTAGAGAACTTGTGAAGGTTACTATGTAGGAACATTCTTGCCCTAGAAGGGTATTTGGATGCTCTACAATTGAGCTTGGCTTCTAATATGAAGAATGTATTAATTGGAAAAGAGGCACTGCCTGTCATTTTTTAGAGATTTTATCCCAGTGGGCTTCTTCTTTACAATATCTTGAATGAAGTAACATTATCTTTGTAGTCTTTATGACTATTTGATATTAATTTTCTTGTGCCATGGCAAGACATGTAGAGCTGAATAGAATTTGTAGCACAATGTATGAAGTGTGTAATTCTCAACATGTAGAGAACTTGTGAAGGTTACTATGTAGGAACATTCATGCCCTATAAGGGTATTTGGATGCTCTACAATTGAGCTTGGCTTCTAATATGAGGAATGTATTAATTGGAAAAGAGGCACTGCCTGTCATTTTTTAGAGATTTTATCCCAGTGGGCTTCTTCTTTACAATATATGGTATTTTCATATCGATCTCTGAATTGTATTTTTCCTTTTTATCGTTGTTGGGTTCCTTTAGGCTATTTTCATATCAAAACTTTGGTAGGTGTTCTATCTTTTTGCTAAATTTGATTCCATTAGACTAGGAACAGGAGTATTTTAGTTTGAAATTAACCACAATTAATTTAAACATGGTTTTCATAAATTAATTATAGTATATGGCATCAAAGCTTTCTTGTGTTCCTTGGTTGTTTGAGATTGATGTTGTGATAATATTTTTTTATTGCAAGAGAAATAGGTGAAGGAAAAATAATTTGTATGTACCAAGATATGGATTCTTCTAAATCAACTTCTAAATAGGGAAAGGGTGGAGTGGCCTCTTTCTATGTACATTGAAAGGAAAAATGCACTAGGTGATAGGTAGATGTGAAATTTAAGCAAGGAGCTGTATGTAGGACAATGTGGAAGGCAATATGTAAAAATACAATGAACATGCAACACGATAACATAAATAATCAAACTTGTAATAAATATGAATGGAGATAGGGAAAGTGAATATTATGTTAGGCCAACTTATAGGTGCATTAATCTTTGTTGGTATAAGCAACACCTTGCAAATAGAGGGTTTATATGCAATGAGAAGAGATGCACAAGCCAAACAAGGACAAGGGGCAATGGACCTCAAGGAGGGAAATGTAGGTAGAAAAAAATCTTGTTGAAGGCAATAGGTAGAGTGGATGTTTCACATCCCCCACCATATGTGTGACAAGGACATTGATCAATGCATAAATGAGAAGGATGGTGGAAGGAGAGGGGCAATGAAGGAGATTGAAATAGGTATGGACAACATTCATTTGCATGGATCTTAATGGAGGGAACAAATTAAGTGTGAGGCACAAGCACAAGGTGAAGGGAGTAAGTTACCATGCCATTAAAAAGCATCTATATGTAGAACACTAGCCTTGAATAATAATCAAGTGGAGTGGCATAGATGGGTGTGGGTTTAGGCACATGTATAAACAATGGTTAAAGAATAAAGGAGAAATCAAAGTTTAATGGGGAGAGGCAATAACAGATTGTGTGATATTTGATACCATATCTATAGATCACCATAAGGATGAGGATTTGCAAGGTATTATTGATGGATGGAAGCTCATGCTCGGTTTCATGTGTTTGTTTTTTTTTATTATAGGTACACTTTTGATTTGAGCTATGACCTAGAAGGGGCCAAACATATACAACGAAGTGAGGAAAACACCCTACAACAACCTAGAACAACATGAGATACCAGGAGTCAGAGCACAAAGTTAAACCATGACACACCACATAGGGGGTAAACAAAGAAAAAGGCAAGATGCGACCACATAATAGAACCATCTCATAAGATGGTTTAAATCCATAATAATTTAGAGAGCTTTTTTAGATTTAGCTTTACAATGCTTTTCCGAACTAAACCCCTTCAAGATGGGATTAGAAAGGTCACTTGAACACAAAGAGGAGGATAAATCATTTTCCTTGCAAAAGGGCAAGGAGCCAAGAGGAGGAACACAAATTGTAGCCTCAACTGAACCATTAGATTTCTTTATCAAAGAGAAGTCACTCAGAAAAATATTGTCTAATAAATGACAATCTACATCGCCGAACCCCATCGAGGGAACATGGGGGTGGAAGGATCTAACAAATTCTTAGAATGTCAATGGTCACCTGTAGAAAAAACCACACAAACAATAGCATGTTTCGAATTGTTACAAGTGTAGCACATCACAAGGGACCCCTCATAATCAATATGTTGAACCCACCCATTCACCTAGCTTTGAAGAAAATAGTGATTGAGGAAGGGAGTTGCTTGTCAATAACAATGTTGACACACAATCTAGCATAGAGAAAACACTTTCTAAATATTTTCACCTCATCAAACATAATGAGATCACCCAAAGAGTAGGCTATGGCAGACTACACTTCTTCATCCCAATACTCCAATGGTAGGCTGAGGAGTTTGACCCACAATGGGACTTTTTCAATGCCAACATTGTTGAGATCCAAACCTAGTTCCCACTTCATGAGGAAGAGGCATGATTTGCTAAGAAACCACATACCACCCTTCAAGGTTTGAAGACTATCATAAAAAGAGAGAAAGAGATGATGAAGAAGCCATTGTAAAAAAACCACACTCCCATATACCTTTGGTTTTCCACTTCCTCCTTGCCCAAGATTTGAAACTCTCCACATACGACCTAATAGCCAAAAACTTCCCCACAAGAGCACCCACTTGGAGGCTAAACTATCAATTATCTTGTCAAGAATTTTAATACATCTTCCCTATTCAAAATCTAAAGAATGAATAGTGTTGGGAGGAGGCATAGTCCCTTGAGATAGGGGGGACAAAGGTTGAACCATAGCATAAGCCATTTGGAGCAAGGGCACATCTCATCACTTAGCCTTAGACACACTTGAGACAACCAAGCCCAACCCTTTGAGATTTTCCACCACCAGAAGAGGGGTAGGAAGGGGGGTGGGGGCTCATTAGGAGCAAATAGAGGTAACATGGACCCAATAGATCTCAAACTCTTGTTGGTGATGTGATGGATCATGGAATTGACAATTCTAGACATATTGCCAAGTGTCGATTTGAATTGGTGCCTTCCATGGAGGAAATTGCTAAATGTTTTCCTTATCTTTCTCCCAATATAGACTTCTCATTACTAGCCACCACAAGCATATTCTTCCAAACACTACTTCCCAATTTTCCTATTAAATATGGTATCATGCCCATTTCAAAGTGGCTTTTCAAAGACAAACAATGGAGTAGTAGTGGAAGGCACCTTGACTCCAAGTTATCATTGCACACTCACAAAGCTATGATGGCATCATGGTATCATTTGGGTCAGCTTACTTCATTAGTGAGTGATTTTCTATTTGAGGTGGTTTATGGAAAAATACTCTTCTCCTTTTTCAAGAGTCATCATGACTTTGGTAGGTTGTTTACTGAGGCAATGCCTACCTATTCAAGGATCCTAAATAAAGACATTTTAGTAGTTATAATGATGGATTTAGCAAGTTGGAATTCATGTCTCTAGTGGACATGGGTGGTAGAGATGGTTCCTAATGCAGGAGCATCTATGGCAACTGGCAATCTTGTGTCAATCAAAAAGAGGTTAATTTTGTTGAGTATTTTTGGATTTTGGAGTGAATTAATTTTGGTTTGAATTTCATGTTGAAGGGTGGCAAATAATTTATCTTTGAATAATTAAATTTGTCAAATAAATTCCCTTTGCACATTGACAAGTTGACTAGTGGGTGAAAAGGCAAGAAAAAGAAGTTCTAAATCTTTGAATTGCAAAAATTCTTGGAAAAGCTTTATGTGGTGTTGGATTTTGAAATGATGGAGTTTTACGAGTGCTCCACCATGATCCCTAAGAAGTAGGGATTGGAGAAGTGGGCGCCCAGGCCTACTTTTGTCTTGTTGCCTTTTTTGGGAGTAAAAAAGGAGGGAATTAAAACTAAAAAATCCTATCTTTTGTGGGGCTACTGGAAATGGGTTTTAAATGGTTTTTAATTACTTTTTGAAGGTTTGAATGTGCAACAATAGGAGAGTGTGTACCATATTGGAGAGGCCCAAATAAAGCATGTCAAATTAATTTTCATGACAAGAGTAGTAAAATAGGAAAAAAGAACCCATTCTTCAACAATGAAAGTTTGATGAGAGAAGGAGATAGAAAAAGAAGATGTAGCATTCTCTGTGAGTGCGTTTTTGGAGTGTTGTTGTAGGTTGGGACTGATTTACAACAGTCCATTAGGGTTTTAGATCATTAGATTGAGGCTACAGGAGTTGCATGTGAAATTGTGGTGCTGGGAAGTGAGATAGTTTGCAAGAGCTCACATATTTGAGCATAGATTGTATTTCAATGTTTTAATGTGCATATCAGAACTTTGTATTGAGTTTATTTTTCTATCCATCAGTCCATGGATGACTAAAAAATCATTTGTAATCATTTTCCTTAATAGAGCAAATCATTGGGTTTCTTGTGCAAACAATTTGTTGTGTTTAAATTGCAGTTTCTTCATTCTATTTGAGTTGTTGTTGTGAGAGTTTTAGAGAGGGATTAGAGTTTATGAATTCCTCTCTACATTAGTGGTATCATAGCAGGAAGATCTTGAGTGCGTGAACATACCACCAAAGAGAGGTAGTTTGCACTAGGATTGAGCTTGTGGGTGTGTAGAAAAATGAATGGAAGAGGAGCCCATTGTGGTAGAGGTAGAGGAAGAGGAAGAATGGACAACTTTGTCTATGATGCTGATTTCAAAGCTTTGAGAAGACAAGTGGAAACACTTCAAGAAGAAATAAGAAGAGGGTTTGCACAGAGAAGGGAACTAGAGAGTGATGAGGAAGAAGAAGAAGCTTCATAGAATGCCAACCAAAGAACTGAACAAAGAGAGGAAATTGTAGCAGTTGCTAGGGATCCATTGTTGAGAGTCCTATAAAAAATGGGGAAAAGACCAAATATTGATGTTCCTACCTTTAACGGAAATTTGAATCCATAAGAACTTATATACTAGATAAATGATATGGAGTACTTCGAGTTTGAAGAAGTTGGAGACCCAGATGGAGTAAGATTTTCCAAGACAATATTGAAGCAACATGCTTTAATCTGGTGGAGAGAAGTTCAGCTGGAAAGAGGAAGAAAAGGGAAGGACAAAATCACAAGGTGGGACAAAATAGCAGAGAAAATGAAAAGACAATTCATTCTAGTGGATTATGAGTTGGATTTTCTCAAGAAAATGTAGGGATTGAAGCAAGGAACAAAGATAGTGAAATAGTATACAAAGGAGTTTCATAGGATCCTGATTAGAACAAGACATGCAAAAGTAATTAAGGAGAAGGTTGCAAGATACATTAATGGTTTGAGGCCAAGCATACAAGAGGAGGTGACTTTGGTGAGAGTTTACACAATGGAAGATGCATATCAAATTTCCTTAAAAATTGAGGAAATAATGAACAAAAGGTATGAAAGTAAGCAAAGAGGAAGAGGTCATGGTGAGGACGTTGAAGGAAGAACAATAGAGTAGATAATACTCAAAAAAATTAGAAAAAAGAAGACCAAGGCAACAACAAAAATTAGAGGTATGATGACTCGTATGGTCCTAGAGATCAAAATCCAAGAGGTAGAGGAAGATTGGGTAGAGGTTTGGGAAGAGAAAAATTTAGTGGAACCTATTTTAAGTGTGGGGAAGAGGGTCACAAAGCATATTATTGTCCTCATGAAGAGGAAAGATCAAGAACAAGATTAGAAAATCATAATAGAGCAACAAATGTGAATAAGGAAGATGCGAGTTCATCACATTTTGAAGAAGAAAAAGATGGTGAAACTTTAATGGCATTGAGAACCCTATTGAATGAAGATGACAAATCAATACAAAGAAAAAGTTTGTTTAGAACAACATGCAAGTGCCAGAACAAGGTATGTAATGTCATCATAGAAAGAGGTAGCACATACAATCTTGTTTCCAAAGAGATGGTGAGAAAATTGTAGCTTAAGAGAAGAAGGCATCCACATCTGTATAGAGGATAGCATGGCTACAAGATGATAGGAAAGTTTTGATCAGTGAACAAAGTTTGGTAAATATTAATATAGGATGTTATAGAGCTGAAATTTTATGTGATATTATTCCTATGAATGCGTGCCATATTTGTTGGGAAGGCCTTGGTAATTTGACAAAAAAGGCGATGCATGATGGTTATGCCAACACATACACATTGATGAAGGATGGAGTGAAACACAAGTTGAAGCCATTGAAAGAAGAAATGGGTAAGGTTTTCAACAATGCAAGGTCTTGTTTGGTTGATGAAATCAAACCTTTAGATGGTATGAGGCATGAATATGTAGGCTTTGTCAACACTAACCATGATGAAGATGAAAAAGATGATTTTTTGACTTAGATTGAAGAAGAGATCTCAAGTAGAATGAAGGTAGCAATAGAGGGTGAGGTAAAATATAATTTAATTATTTCCTTTGATGAGAAAGAGAGTGAAGGAATAGATAAGTTTGTTGCATCAGAATTTAGTTCAGATAAAGTTGAATTGGAAGAGTGGAGTGTGAAGGTTAATGAAGAGTTTTATGAAGAATCCTTGCTTGAGAATAGTGGAGGTCAAAACGATTTTATCAGTGATCATGATTCTTTGTCAAGTAATGTAGAAATTGAGTCTTTTGATGGTAGTACTAATGCTATTTTGAGTGAAGGAAACCAGGTTGTAGCAGTGTCATGTCTTTTAGAAGGCATTGAAACTGTGGAATTTCATGAAGGGGACATAGTGGAAAGAGATGGAAAAGGTAGAACAACAAATGAGACAATTAAATACATTTGTTTTGATGAAGAAGGAAACATAAGTTCATTTTTTGGTTTTGATTTTGATGAAGCATATTGGTTGGAAAACAAATTTGATGCTTTGAATTACATGATAGGTGTAGAAGGCAATACATGGAGTACTTAGTAAAATGGATTGAGAGGCCTATTGAAGATGCATATTGATTTTCTAAAGCTGAGGTTATTCATCTTGGATATCCTCTTGAAAAGTGAGATCACTTTCTTTCTATTGTGAGTGTCTAATGCAAGAGCATCCATGGCAATTGGCAATCTCGTGTCAATCAAAAGAGGTTAATTTTGTTGAGTATTTTTGGATTTTGGAGTGAATTAATTTTGGTTTGAATTTCATGTTTAAGGGTGGAAAATAATTTCTTTGAATAATTAAATTTGTCAAATAAATTCCCTTTGCACATTGTCAAGTTGACTAAAGGGTGAAAAGGCAAGAAAAAGCAATTTTAAATCTTTTAATTGCAAAAATTCTTGGAAAAGATTTATGTGGTGTTGGATTTTGAAATGATGGAGTTTTAAGAGCACTCCACCATTATCCCTAAAAAGTAGGAACTGGAGAAGTGGGCGCCCAGGCCTGCTTTTGTCTTCTTGCCTTTTTCAGGAGTCAAAAAGGAGAGAATTAAAACTAAAAAATCCTATTTTTTTGGGGTTGTTGGAAATGGGTTTTAAATGGTTTTTAATTACTTTTGAAGGTTTGAGTGTGCAACAACAGAAGAGGGCGTACCATCTTGGAGAAGCCTAAATAAAGCATATGAAATTAATTTTCATGACATGAGTAAAATAGGAAAAAAGATCCATTCTTTAGCAATGAAAGTTTGAAGAGAAAAGGAGGAGACAAAAAAGAAGACATAACATTCTCTGTGAGTGTGTTATTGGAGTTTTTTTTCAAGTTGGGACTAATTTACAATAGTCCATAAGAGTTTTAGATCATTGGATTGAGGCTACGAGAGTTGCAAGTGGAGTTGTGGTGTTGGAAAGTGAGATAGTTTGTAAGAGCTCACATATTTGAGCATAGATTGTATTTGAATGCTTTAATGTGCATATCATAAGTTTTTATGAGTTTATATTTTTGTTCATCAATCCATGGATGACTGAAAAATCATTTGTAATCAATTTCCTTAATAGAGAAAATAATTAGGTTTCTTGTGCAAACAATTTGTTGTGTTTAAATTGCAATTTATTCATTTTGTTTGAGTTGTTGTGAGATTTTTCGAGAGGGATTAGATGTATGAATTCCTCTCTACATTAGTTCCAAAATATCTATCATTTCTTGTTCCTTCTCCAATATCAATTGTTGTAACTATGATCTCCTTGAATTAATTTTAGAGGCCCCTATTTATGTTGGTGTAACACAAATTATCTAGGCAACATGTTTGCTAACATCCCAAATGCAAATGCTATATTCATGAAGATGTCAACATGGAGGTGGCCAAGTAGAATTTTGCACCTACATCAAAAATATCTTCAATATCATTAGTAGAGCTTAGTACACTCCTTGACCATTGCTTTCCTGAGATAGTAATTAATTATGAGCTATTCACTCTTGTAGTTGAGAGGAATGGATCTAGTTGATTTAGGTTTACTTGCATGAAATATTGGATATTTTTCACATTCCTTGTGTATGTTCTAGATATTTCATTTTGATTGTTTTCAATAGTACAAGTGCTTTGTATACGTATAAATATTGATATCAGAAGAAATCTCTAAGAATTTTATTCTAGCTAAAGTGTGTAGCTTGCCAAATCACTTGGCTTGATATGCACAATATTATAGTTGGGAATGATTGTTTGTTTTATTAAATACCTTGTTGGATTGAGATAATCCTATTGGTATGGTCAATTGTAGTTGAAGAAATTTGGTAAAATTGGGAAAGGATCATGGCTATCCTTTTCACTATCAAGGACCTAGATAAAAGGGTATTTGGCATGACATCATCCTTTTATCCCTAAGCTAAGAATCATTATTTGAGTTATTTATATTTTGATTGAATTAGAATGGTTACTATTGGAAACTATGAAAACATAGATATTAATTTCTTTATACTATTGGCAAGTATTATAATTACAAGAAGAAATATTGTTAGAGATGGAGCTATGTTCTCATTTTTCATATGTTGACTAGGATCACTATTTTGATCATTTTCTTAAGGAACTCTCTTAGGAATGTGTGATGGTTAGTGAGGAATAATAAGATTTCATGTTAATTAGTAAATATCTTAGAGTTATGACTTGTTTTAGAATGGGTATTGGTGAATAGTAATATGATACACTAGTTGGTCTTAATCCCTTCTATTATTTTATTTCTATATTAATCTTTCTTTTCCATTTCCATGAAAAAGGTTCCATGAGTGATTATGCAACCTTGAGTAATTGACTAGAGGGTCACATGAAATGGATTCTAATTATAAGGGTGGATTTTCAAACCTAATTCTACTATATAAAATAACTAACTATTAGCCATCAAGGTCATAATTAATAAAAATGACAAGGAAAAACATTATCTAGACCATGGTTTTTACTAGTATAAGAATATGTGGTCTCACCATAGGGTAAATCCAAGATTAGAAGGTTAAGAATATTAATATTACTAAAATCATTAGGTGTATATCTTCATATGATGATCTAACAAATATATTGTTCCCATTGTCTTAAGTATGGCATAGGTGTTGATCACGCTTAACCAAGTTTATAATTATAGTTGTAAGTCTTACAATGTTTCAAATAGTTTTGTGATCTTGCTCATGCATTTGTTTTTATTAGGAAGGAGTCATGATCTAATAAGATTATGATACTTGATATTATGGAATCATATTACAGTAGGACATCACTGAGGGCCATATCGAGACTTTACATAATTGTTGCATCAATGACAATAATTTGATTGCTACTACCTTGAGCTTTGATATGATTGGATTTATTTTATATTGATTGTTGATATGCATAATTTATGTGTATAGATTTGATTTTAAAATTTATCCTTATTGTCTAAAGTATGTTATGTAAGATGGGTGATATTGTAATACTCAACTAAGTAAATATGGTTGATAAATGGGACCATTGTTTGCAAAGGAAGCTCAAGAACCTTGTTCTTAGGAATGTGCCATCTAAATATAGTGAACTAATTAATTATAATGAATATATATACTAGTGAATTGTTTTGGTTGTCAGAACCTTCCTACATTAGCTTCATCCTTAAATCCTTAAGAAACTATCTATCTAGGTTGGGAATACTTGCTTGAGCTATACCTTATTGATGTATGTGACAAAATATTTGAGCCTAGTACTTGTATAGGATATCTTATCCTAGGAAGTACAAGCTCTCATTTTGATAGTAGGAATTCTAAGAAAGCTAGAGGGGACTTCAATCCATTTTGAAGTGGGTATGTAGGAAATCCTTTGGTGAAGGGTACTCTTGTGACCCAAATTCATTGGAGAGGGTTTAGGGGATTACTCTAGGGTTTGTGGTTGTTCCTAAACTTGATTATTTCTCCCTTTTCAATATACTTTAGTTTGAGGCTAAAATTGTATTAGATGACAATGCTTTCACATTCTAATTAATATTTCCCCACTATATAAGTATTGCGGATGATGAAAATGTGAATCTCAAATAGTAACAATGCAATGAAAGTACAAAATTCACACTTCAACAATCACTTAATAAATCCTAAGATCTATGCATAAAATCAAATGATAAACAATAATGCCATAGAAAAGACCTTAGATTTCTCTATTATTTCTTTGATAAATACTTCAATGCTTGATGTAGATTGCTCTCATATTTTTAGCATAACCTTGATATAAACATGATGGAATGATGGCTTGATGTCTGATGCTTGAGAATGGATGCTTGATAGATGCTTGCTTGATAATTATAGCTTGATAATGATAAATTGATAATGGTACCTTGATAGTAAAAGTGTTAAGATTTGATCATGAGAGTGCTAGGGATATTTGAATGAATTAAAGCTTTCTATTTATATGCTTCACCCAATATTTGATCAATGGTGGTCTAGATTAATTAGAAAGATCAATGGATAGAAAAATTCAAGGTAGGTTAAGACCTATAATTTGAATTTGATGGAAGGAAAGTTAGAATATTTAATTCAAAATAATAGTTAGAGAAATAATAAATATTAATTTATTTATTTTAGAAGAAAATATTTAATTTAAAAAAAAAAAAAATTATTTAAAAGAAGAGTGTTAGCTAATTAAATAATTTTTAAAAGTTATTTAATTGTAGAAGAAAAAATAAATAAATTATTTTTATTTAATTTAAAAGAGGAGTGTTAGCTATAATTATTTTTAATTTATTTAAAAGAGGGGTGCTAGCTAATTAAATATTTTTTGAAAGTTATTTAATTATAGAGGACCAAAGATAAATTGAATTTAATTTTAATTAACGTTGGAGGGAAAATGATAAACGATGGATTAATTAATTAATTAAAAATTATTTAATTAATATAGATATGATAAAAAGCTTAAGCTGAATAGATAATTAAAAATGATTTGATTATTATGGATGAAAAGAAGGAAATATGTTAGCTTAATTAAAAAATAAAAAAATATTTAATTAATTATAAATAGAAGAAATGATAAGGATAATGATGAAAATGCATTAGTCATTTTTAGGTGTCTACATTTTACCCCTCTTTGAGACAATGTGTTTTATAACATTTTTTTAAGGAAAAATATTGATGACATTCTTAGAAAATATTGATGATATGCCCCAGTGTGCCCCAATGGACCATAGGATGGAGATACAATGCCCCCTTGAGAGATCAGATAGAGAAGTTAATTTCTTGGTAGGGCTCTCAACAAGATGGATTAGCTAGGTTTGTGATAATGATGATGATATGATCAATCTTGTTTATGCAAGAAAATGTAGTTGTATGCAATTATATGCAAATTTTAATCAAATATACAGTGAAGCACATAAATGGGTAATGAATTGATAGGAAAGTGTACAAAATGGATGGGATATAACAAATATGCAAGATAGATGGATATGCAAAATCAACTCCGAATGTAGTGCATGTGTATCTTAATGTGCTTGATCCACTGATGATGGACCAGATTGTGCGAGATCTGAATCACACTTTGGTTGTCACAAAATATGACTTTTGGATTTTGAAAGAGAATACCAACTTAGTGAGAATGTTCTGAAGCTAGATGGCCTTAGTAAGTATTAATCGCTCCTCAATACTCAACCTTTATAGATGAAAGAGAAATAGCAGACTTCTTCTTGCTCGACTGACAAACTGGACCGAAACCAAGGGAGAAGCAATACCTTGAAGTAGACTTGTGATCCTAAGAATCACCCACCCAATCTAAATCTGTGTGTCCCACCAAGTCAAAATCCATGCTTGAATCCCATAATTACATGAGTAACCTTGATATAGCGAAGAATCTACTTAGCTATTTTCTAGTGCAGCTCATATGGCTCCTACATGAATCAAGAGACCATTCCTACATTATATTAAATTTTGGGTCCTGTATGAGTTAGATAGATGAGATGAGCAAAAAGTTATCGATATAAAGTGCTATCCACCAATGGAAAATAACACTTAGCCTCAAGTTTGACCCCTAGCAAGAATGAAGTCAATGCAAGCTTCTAATCAACTATGTCAAACCTGTGGATCATATCAAGTGCGTTCTTAGGCTGTGCAAGAGAGATACTTGAAGAAGACCGAGTGATCTCAATCCTCAATAAGTAATAAGCCCAATTTTGACATTTAAAATTGACCATGAAGGGCAATTTTTACTACTTGAATGGTGGATGAGTGACTTCCTATGATCAAAAAGTCATTGATGTAGAGAACCAGGAAGGTGTGAGTATTATCCTTATATAAAATGTAGATATTAGGATCAAAATGTGATGCAGGAGCATCCCTAGTTGTAAAGCAATCTTGTATCAATCAATTTTTTTTTCTTACATTTCATTTAGTAGTAGTTTCAGTATTCCATTCCACATTTTATTGCATCTTCATTTATCAGCTTGTAAGGAAAGATATAACATCTACACATAGACATCTATCACATATCTAGATTTCACATCATTTGCATTTGTCTACTAAAAGTTATTGCTCTCATAATTTCACTATAATTACTATTCAGAGCATTTGAAGCCGACCTAGTCTAGATTTCTTAGTGCAGACTTATTCCAAAGTGTGTAGAGCATAATGGGATACCTTACAAGTATCTTGGATTCATTGGGACCTATCCTGGAGACTTGCAAGTTATTTCATTTCGCATGGGACTATCTCTTCATATTTTCAGGTTGACATTCATAAGTGATCATTCATCAGGTTCTAAACCCTTGTGGCCAACAAAAACCTTTATTAGAGCTTGAGAAGCATTTTTAAGATCATTGCAATTCATTTTAGATAATCAATTAGTAGTTCATATAAGTTAGATTTCATATTTTCGCATCAACCCTTCAAGGGAACGTAATAAGGCTTGTTGGCCAATTGTATTGTTGAATTCCCTTGAGGTAGGCTTGTGAGCCATGGATATTCACCCATGAGGCATATGTTGCATATAATATTTACAATTCAATAAAGATTCACATTTGCAGATCATTCTCTTGTGTTATTTCTATTGTGTTGACTCTAAGTTGCATAGTTTGGACTGTTCTTTCTAAACCCTCCATCCATGACTACACCAAGTGGTATCAGAGTGAGTTTGTGAGTCCTAAAGGAATTCCTTGAGGTGAAAAAATTGTCAACATAAGGTAGACTACAAGTGTTTTCAACTGATCACCGATTGTGAAGCAGTTGAAACCCTTGTAGCTAGATCACCAAATTGAGGTAGTTACACCAAATTCGAGGAGAGAGATGCCACCAAAGAGAGTGTTTGCTATGGTGAATGTTTTTGGAAGAATGGATGAGATGTTGGAAATGATGTGAAAGATGCGATTATGATTAAATACAATAGAAGAAGATCGAAGGTGAGGCCTAAACCCTAGGTAGGAGGATGAAAGTGATGATGAAGTAGATCATGTTGTGAATCAAATTGTAAAAGCCCTAGGTGAAGAAGAAGAATAATCTGATCAGATGAAGATGTTGAAAGCAATATCAAATATTGGTAAGTGACCTAGAGTTAAAATTCAAAATTACGTAGGAAATTTGGATTATGAAGAATTGATTTATTGGATCAATGAAATGGAGGAATAGTTTGAATATGAAGAAATTTAAGATCTAGAAAGAGTCATTTTTGAAAAAAAAGGTTGAAAGGTCATGCTACTTTATGGTAGAAAGAATTTAAATTGGATAGAAATAAAAGAGGAAAGAATAAAATCATCAAATGGGATAGAATGGTGACAAAGTTGAAGAATCAATTCATACTAGTCGACTATGAACTAGAATTGTTGAAAAGATTGCAGAACTTGAGACAAAAGGAGAGATCTATGAAGGAGTATACTTAAGAATTCTATAAGATGATAATTAGGATTGGTCATAGTGAAGCAAGCAAAGAAAAGGTTACAAGATATATTAATGGACTAAGAACAAATATTCAAGAAGAATTGAGCCTAGTAAAGATGACATCAGTTGAAGAAGCATATCAATTTGTATTGAAAGTGGAAGAGAATATGAACAATAATTTTGAATAGAGGTAGAAAAGTGCAAGAGGAAGATTCTAGAGGAGTGGACCACAATTCAAAGAGAGAAGACCTTATGTAGAGTAAAAAAAAGATGTAAAACCCTACCAGAGTGAAGAAAAGGACAATAATTCATACGACAAAGGTAGAGAAGACAAAAATTTCTACTACAATAATATAGGAGGTCATAATTCTTACTTCAATGATGTATACCAAAGAGATGAAGGAATATATGATAGAAGGCCATTCAGAGGAACCTGTTTCAAGTGTAGAGGTGAAGGGCATAGAGAATTTGAGTGCCATCAAGGAAGCATCGACAAGAAACTTGAGCATACCAAAAGAGCAACCTATGTGGATGAAGAGCCTATTGAATCCCCTAATTCAATTGGGAAACCAGAGAAAGGTGAATCATTGGTGATGAGAGATTTGATGCATAAAGAAGTGACTGAGGAACCACCACAAAGAAAAGGTCTATTCAAAACCAAATATAAGTCCGAAGGAAAGGTATGTAAAGTTATCATTGATATGGTAGTATTGATAATTTAGTTTCAGAGGATATGGTAACCAAGTTGAAATTGGAGAGATTGAAACATCCAAACCCCTATAGGATAGCATGGATTCAAGATGAGCATAAGATGTTGGTGAATGAGCAATGTTTAGTGAAATTTCATATTGGATCATATAGGGATGAAGTATTGTGTGATATTATGCCTATGGATGCTTGTCATTTACTGTTAGGAAGACCATGAAAATATGATAAGAAAGCAATTCATGACGGAAGAACTAATACTTACATTGTGACATCAAATGGAAAAAGAATTAAGTTGATACCTTTAGAGGAAGAGGAGAAGTCTGAAGTTTGGGGCACTGCTAGACTATGTTTGGTAGATGGAAGGAATTTTTTGGATGGATTGAGGCATGAGAAAATGTGTTTTACATTGACTCCAAAGAATGGTGGGAGTCCGAAGATAAAAATAGATGAAGATCCATTGCAGATAAAAGTAGCAGAATTGTTGAAAAAGTATGGAGACATCATGTTAGAGAATGTACTAGATGGATTGCCACCAGTCTGGAATATTAGTCATCATATAGATCTTATATTGGGAGAAAGTTTTATAAACAAGGAAACACATAGAATAACATTGACATAAAATGTAGAGTTGAATCGATAGATACAAGAGTTGTTGAGGAATGGACTGGTCAGAGAAAGTTGAGCCCATGTGTGGTACCTTCTATACTTGCACCAAAGAAAGATGGAGAGTGGAGAATGTGTAAATATTCTAAAGCAAATCAATAGGATCACTTTCAAGTACCGATTTCCATTGCCAAGGATTGATGGCATTATGGATTGTTTGAATGAAGAAAAGTATTTCACAAATATTGACCTAAAGAGTGGATATCACCAGATCAGAATCAGAGGAGATGAATGAAAGATTGCATTAAAGACTAAAGAAGGATTGTATGAATGGTTGGTGATGCCTTGTGGATTGACCAATGCATCGAGCACTTTCGTGAGATTGATGAATGAGTTATTAAAGAAATTATTGGGTAAGTTTGTCATTATTTACTTGGATGATATTATAATTTTTAGAAAGACCAGAGAAGACCATTTGTGGCACATCCAACAAGTATTGTAGAAGTTAAGAGAAGAGAAATTTCTGATCAATCAAGAAGTGTAGTTTCATGAAGAAAAAAATGGTATATTTTGGGATTTGTTATTTCTACTGAAGGACTGAAGATGGACCTTGAAAAAGTAAAAGAAATTGTTGAGTGGCCTACACTAGTGAACATTGGAGAGGTGAGATCATTCCATGGATTAGCTAGTTTCTACCAAAATTTTATCAGAAGCTTTAGTAATGTTTGTAACCCCATGATTGAGACAATGAGAGGAGATAAGAAAGAGTTTAAGTAGACATCCAAAGCACAAAGAAGTTTTAAAATGTTTAAACAAAAGGTGACAGAGCATCCAGTGTTAGCATTATCGAATTTTAACAAAGTATTTCAAGTTGATTGTGATGCAAGTGGAAATGCAATTATAGCAGTGTTGAGTCAAGAAGGAATACCTAGATAGCTTATTTTGGTGAGAATTTGAATGACTCCGAAAGAAGATATTCAGTTTATGATCAAGAATTCTATACCTTAATTCAAGCCTTGAAGAAGTGGAGATATTACTTGTTGCCTAGGGAGTTTGTGTTGTATATGGATCATCAAGATTTGCAGTATTTGAACAGTAAAGGAAAGTTGAATTAGAGACATATGAGATGGGTGGAGTTCTTGTAGAGTTATACATTTGTGTTGAACAATAGGAGTGGCAAGTCAAACAAAGTTGATGATACATTAAGTAGGAGAAGGAACTTGCTGACAAAGATGAGAATAGAAGTATTGGGATTTGAGGAATTGAAGCATATGTATGAGGATGATGCCAATTTTGGTGAAGCATGGAGAGAATGTAAGGAACTAGTAGTGATAGACTAGAGCCAATGGTTGGAATATTTCATTCATGAAGATATGTTATTCAAGGAGAATCAATTGTGTATTCAGAGGAGTTCAATGAGGGAGAATTTGATCAAGGAGAAGCATAGTGGAGGTTTAGCAGGACATTTTGGAGTGGATCAAACATTAACTTTGGTGAGTGAAAATTATTTTGGGCAATAGATATATAAGGATGCAATGAAGTATGTTTAGAATGGAAAAATTTGTCAAGTTGCAAAAGGAAGTAGTTAGAATACTAGATTGTATAAGCCTTTAACAATATCATATAAACCTTGGGAGGACACAAGCATGAATTTCATATTGATATTTCCAAGAACACATAGAGGACATGATTCTATAATGGTTGTATACACCTAAAATCGGTCAAGAAATTTAATTAATTTTAAATACTAGTTATTTAATTAATATTCGACTACGTATAAATAAATTGTCAATTTATTTATATAGTTTACCCTTTTCTAATTCTCCAAATCTAAAATCATATTCTTCTAATTTAATTAAATAAACAAATTTCCATAAGTTTGTTTTATTTAATTAAGTTTCATTAATCCCAAATTAGGAATTCAAGCACATGTCTACAATTTTTTCATGCCTCCTCACCAAAGTCACATGAAATTAAATAATTCTAATTTTTAATTAGAATTATCTTCAAAAACATGGCTTATTCCTCACACACTTCTTCAACAAACTTTCAAACACATGGTCATTTTCTCACACACTTGATTCTTCCATCCATTTGGCATGTTGTCTTTGGTCAATGGAACAACTTCTTGATTCTCTTCATCTCCAATGTTCATCCCTCTTGTTTGAGTCTGGACCGTCAATTGTTGCCACCTCACAAGATGCTTGGAAAATCCTATAAATACAACCCTTTTTCATTGTATTTTGCATCCACATTTGAGTAGAGTTATCATGCAAGAATATCATTTGAGCATTGGAGCACTTTGGAGTCTTATACTTAGCTTTGTTTATCATTTAGTAAGTTTGCATTGTAGCATCAGGTTAACTTAGAATCACATTTTTCTTTATAGTTGCATTTTATACCATGCTTTGCTTTATAGTTTCATTTTAGATTAGCATATTCATAGTTAGTATTTGAGCATATGCAGAATCATCTTAGCTTCTTATTATAGCATTTACATTTTATAATTTAACCACATTATCCATTCATCATAATCTCCATTATAGCTTTCATCACATAGTTTCATATAGGAACTTAATTGGCTTGCATGTTGAATAGCATCTTGTTTTTCAAGTTGTCATTTTAATAACCATAGTGCACATATAAAATATGAGAGCCAATATGGTTTAATAAATCCTTGAGAATAGAGAACAATGGAACGTTTTTAAAGATTTGTTTTGCTATAATTTAGAGTAGTTTATTTGATCCAAATCTTTAATATAATACATCTCATTGGTGTTTGTGTTGATTTACTAATAATTCCCACATTTCACACATAGAAAATGGCACCCACTATGGGGCCCGACCCCATTCCTAATGATTTTCTAGAAATTTTTTTGTAAACAAGCTGGACGTAACATTTTAGTGCAATCATGAGTTATTTCGGTGCATACAACAAATCTTTTGGCGCATACGACTTCTGTTTCAGTGCATTCAAGGAATCTTCTAGCACATTCAATGTCTATTTTGAAGCATTCGACATTTCTTTTGGCATATCCAACAAACGTTTTAGCGTATACAAGGAGTGTTTTAGGCATTCAGTCTTTTCTTTAGTGCATTTAGTATCTGTTATAGTGCATTGATCGGTTCTTTTAGCGCATTTAGTGTATGTTTTAGCACATTGGTTAGTTCTTATAGCACATGCGATGACTATTTTAGCGCATTGGGTTAAAATTACAAAATACAAGAATAGTTTTGTGTTTTTTTGCTTGTAGGTAATATTATATTTTGGTCAAAGACAAATTTATCAAACTACTGATGATTTATGCAGGGGATGGAGTTATTTAAATACTTTCTTTTGCTTGAAATAGGCATCTAGCTTAATTAAGAAGGATAAAGAACACCATGTCTTTCATGTTTGATGAATGGTAGGCATATGCTTTCCCCTTAATTGGGTGACCAAAAAGCTAGACCCATTCACTTTTGTTTTATCCTTAGAGGGCCTGCCTTGTGGGAAAAAGTAATCACCCAAGGGAATGACCCAACCGGTAACACACTAAAGCCAAGCGACTTCCAACTGGGATATAAATGTGGGTACTTAGGGAAAGTTCAAGTATCATGAGGATTGTTCTACCAAGAAGGGAAACAATGGTCTCTTTCCGCATGGATGATCCACCATGAATGGAATGCCTATACTAGAACCCTTTGTTGTAGCAAGGCCAAAATCCTTATTCTATTTGTTGTTGCAAGAATGGTCATTCTCAAGCCGTCCCACATTCTTGCGACTTTTAGTAGAGATGAAAAATATGCCATGGGAGATTCATGGGTATTGATGCTTGGCTACCCCGTAGAAGTGAGTGCCGTGGAGGGGAGCCAATGGGGTCAAGCATCTAATCATCTACTATAAGTAAGCGCAACTAGAATAAAATCCAAGTGGGAATTCAACAAATATAGTCCTACATAGCCTAAGTTGTACATGCTTGATGTGTCTTTACCAATGTGTTTTTGAACCAATTTCAAACAAAAACATCACATGTTGAAAGTGAAAATATTGATTCAGAAAAACATTTATTGAAACAAACAAGTCTCTAACTAGAAAATCCAAAAAATCAAATAAATTTCCAACAAACTATGTCATTTTTCTAGTTCAACACATCCGTTGTATTTTCTAGCGCATCCATGCAATCTTTTAGTGCATCCAACTACTATTATAGCACATATGTGTAAAATTTTGGTGCATCTATCCTCTGTTTCAGCGCATCTAGTCAATCTTTTAGTGCATCTGAGCATTTTTCCAGCACATTTACCCTCTATTATAGCAAATACACTGCATATGCATTAACCCTCTATTTTAGCGCATTCAAGTAATCTTATAGCGCATTTGTGAAAAATTATGGTGCATCCGTCCTCTGTTTTAGCACATTTGGGTTCTATTTTAGCGCATCCATTAAATGCAAAACCCGAGAGTTAAACTTGTCCCCTGTTTCACAGTTTGAACCAAAATTTTAGAATCTTCTCAAGTCTAGAATCATTCCTTAAGTACCTTAGAGTCTAAACATGTTAAAATTGACCTCTACAAGTGGAATTCTCCAACTTAAACCAAGATCTAACATCTCAAAGTGCCAAAATCACCAAATTTTATCACACTTTGATTATTAAGCCTAGTTTCATCATCAGGATTTATCATCCTTTCATCATGAAACAAAGCTATATAGTCAAATCAAACTTAGTCTCATTAGAATTTTTCATTCTATTTGACTTAGTTGTAATCCTTGGTACTATTTCAAACTTATATCAAAGTTTAGTCAAAACTATAACACTTGTATGCTCGTTCAAACTAGGTTACAAAAACAAAAACTCAAGGAAAAAGGGCTTGAAAATCAAAACATTGAAGAGTCAAACCTTGGAACTCCAACCATTGAAACTCCAATCATTGAGACTCAAAACATCGAAACTCAAAATAGTGAGACACAAAACACCATGGTGGAAGATGAAGAGAATCCTTTCCATGGAATCCACAATAATGAAGGGGAAGAAATAACCGAGGAAGATATCCAACATGCTGAACAAGATCCCAACTTCCACAAATGCTTAGAAAATATTTTTGAAAGAAATGGGGAAAAGTATCTCCTTATGCTAGCTAAACAAGGTGTCAAATTACCCAAATACTTTGATGTGAATCAATTGAAAGCACCTCTAAAACAACCTGAAAAAGAAACCGCACAAGTGGTTTCCCTAACTCACCAAATGAAGAACCTTCAACAACAAATTCTCGATATGCAAAGAGGAACCTCAAAATGATACTTGATCCAAGACATTTTTCCATATCCATTTGATCAAAGTATCCACATGATTCCCTTTCCAAAACATTGCAAATTACCAAAATATGACAAATACAATGGAAAAACCGATCCAATAGACCATGTGAGGGAATTTAGAACCACGAGTCTTGAATTTTCATATGAAGAAACATATATATTGAGACTATTTCCACGAAGCCTAGGTGGAAAATGTCTTGAATGGTTCTCCAAACTCACCCTACCAATTAACACCTTTGAATAATTGGTCAAAAAGTTCATCACCCAATATTCTTATAACATTCAACATGACATCACCATGAAAGATCTTTGTAACTTGAAACAAAAGAAGGGTGAATCATTCCTTGTATTCTTGCAAAAATGGAGAAGGTTATTTGCATGATATTCTTATCCCGTACTCAAAAAAGAAAAGATAGAAATCTTTATTGACAACCTCAATGACGAGATGAGTTATAGATTGGAATTAAAATGTCCACCTACATTAAAAGAATTGATTGAAAACGTAATGAAAATCGAAGAGGCTTTAGTGAAGAGAGGAGTCATCAAAATTTACAATGACAACAACACATCAAACTCCTCTAACAATTACAACAATAATGACAAACCAAAGTTTTGGCAACGAAACAAGAACATGGTTAAAAATGTGGTACAACTAAAAACCAACGTACAAAACCTGTATTTAACTTAACCGTAGCTGCCACCAAGACTAATTAGAACAACAACCCATCCAACAACCAAAATAATAACCAAAATGTCAACCAAAGCAACAATCAAGGTAATGTTGGATCTAGAATACCATCATATCGAACATCCTCAAATCGAAGAAGGTTCACACCTTTAGGACAAACATCAGAATACGCATTGAAGGAACTTCTCGAAGCTAAGGTCATAACACTACCAAAGGCAAGAAATTGGGAGCCACAAGTCAATCTTCCATGGTGGAATGATGCTCATTTTTGTGACTTTCATCGCAACAAAGGGCATAAAACCAATGGCTGCATGAAATTGAAGCACTTGATACAAGACTTAATTGACAAAAAGATGATATTTGTAGAAGGACCCCAAACAAACAATGATCATGGGGCATTCAAGAACCCTCTACCCAACTATAGAAAAGGGGAATCTTCTTCAAATACCAAAGGAAAAAACATAAACTATGTCTATGACACCACCATTCTGCATATTGAGGTGGTTGATGATCGAGCCCATGACAAATCAAATCTTATTGCAATTGATAACCAAACAAATGACAACACCATTCAACATGAACAAAACATCACTGCAATTGAAAATCAACATCACGATATCGACACTACCTCACATCAAATCAATGACCTTGTACCCATAAATCTGTTCAACAACAACATTGTAGATGACAATCAAATCAATGTTATCAAAATCAGAGAAGGACAAAACAATTCACCAATCAATGCAATCACACAAGGACAAGCCAAGGTAACATTGAAAGGAGCTACCCCTTCAATGTCCAAAGCAACTACTGCTATCCCTGCAACTTAATATAACATAGTTGATTAGTTGCAGAAAATACCCTCCCAAATATCCATATTAGAACTTTTCAAGATTTCACCCGCTCACAAGGAAATTTTGGAACAAGCTCTAGTTTCCACCATGGTACCAAACAATCTAGAGCTTTTCCAATTCTAGACTATGGTAGGACATTTGACTGCACCACACTACTTATCATTTTTTGAATAGGATGATGCATCTATCAATCATCCACACAACGTTGCCCTCCACATTGGGGTCTTGATCCACAAACACCATGTTAAATGTGTTCTAATAGATGGAGGAGATGGCCTGAATATCTATACTTTGAAACTTGTCCATGCACTAGGCCATTCAGAAAATGCTATTGATCCTAGAAGGAAAATCACAATAAAAGCATATGATGATGAGGAGAGATCTTCACAAGGGTTGATAGTGCTACCTATTCAAGTGGGACCAATTTTTAGAGATATAGTATGCCAAGTGTAAGACAAAGAGTTAACATACAACATACTCTTGGGAAGACCTTGGACTCATGACATGCAAGTAGTTCCATCCACATATCACTAGTGTTTGAAGTTCCCTTTTAATGGGTAGGAAATCACTATTGTAGTTGACTCAAACAACCCGCAATATTGTAACACCCTCAAGACTACCCAAGATGCTTTTGTACCACACAACAGGGAAGCTCCAACTCATTGTTCATCAAATGATGGGAAACAACTAAATTCCTTGTCAAAGTGGGTTGAGAAAAAGGACCAATCAAAGGATAAGAGTATTGGTGATCCCACTCCCTCAAGTAAAGAAAGTACATCAAATTCTTCATCAAACTAGCCTGAGATAAAGGATCAATCAAAAGAAAAAGGTGTCATTAGTTCTACTCCACAAGATCAGGAAAGTCAACTTGAGTCCCTATCAAAAAAAGTGGCCAAGATCTAATTGAAAGAAAAATGCATGGGGGAATACTCATTTGAGCAATCCTTATGTTTATCACAAATCTCATCTTCTCCTAAATCATATGGGAAACCATCAACATCTAGACAACAATCATTGCAACCCACCACACTATTTGATGGAACCTTTGTGAGAATAGGCACATTAGTGGATGAGTCAGATGATAAAGAGGTTTTAAATTGGTTATATAAAGACGAAGAATCATCACAAGCATCCACCTCACGTGTACAAACAGAGTAGTATGGAAAAGGAAAGACAATCTTGGAAAAGATGGGATACAAGGGAAAAGGTCCTATTGGTAAAAGGAAATAAGGAATCATAGAATCGATACAACCTATCACAATGCAAGCCAAGGATAAAACAAGATTGGGGTATAGAGAAGAATCAAGAGAAGAAACCAAACATCAAGTTGTTGAAAGAATCCTACAACTACAAGCTAGTGATGATCATGTAACTGATTCAAATGAATATGAGTGGGATTCATTATCTGAAGAGTCTTGTCACGATAAGGAAATTGATTTGGTATAAAAGTATACACCCATACACAAGGAGGGTCAAAGTTTAGGTTACAGACCACTTAAAATAGGATCACAACATATTGATGACTCCAACAAAGACGATCAAACTCAAAGTGAAACAAATAATTCAGAGGAGAGTTTCCTTATAGACATTGATTTTGCTATCAGACAATTCGAAGACATTACCATCGGGACCCTTACTACATCTGACCTTAGCCAATCCAATGATCCCTTACCCCTAGTACATCCTAAACTCATAGATTGGGATCAAATTGAGGCATTTGATATCCTCATCTTTTCAAATGACAAAGCCATTGTCAACTTCCTTTGTTATGCAAATTCTAAAATAGATTCAACCATTGAACATTGTAACAAAGCTTCCAACTAGGAGAGTGTCAAATTTTCCAGTTGCAAAATGAATAATATAGGAAATAGATCTGATGGTGAAAACCATTCAATGGCAATATCAGATCTAGAAAAAAGTAAAAATAAAGAGCTTATCCAATGACAAAAACCTTTTTGAGGCATTGAAGGATGGAAGATTTGACACACTCCCTGAAAACTTTCAGGAATGATCTAAAGTATTGATTGAACCCACTCAGTCTATCAATATCAGCAATGAAGAAATAGTAAAGATTGTCCATCTAGAAAAGTCCTTGACAGATCAAGAAAAATCAAACTTCATCAAATACTTCACAGAAAGACAAGTCAATTTTTCTTGGTCATATGCCGACATTCTAGGGATTGATCTAGAACTCATCATGCATCACTTATCATTACCAGTAGGGGTAAAACCAGTCAAACAAAAGTTAAGGAAAATGCATCCACATATTGCCATATTGGTAAAGGCAGAACTGAAGAAGTTATTGGATGATGGGTTCATTAGACCAATTGACTATTCCAAATGGATATCAAATATTGTGTCTATGTCAAAACTAGACAAGAGCATCAGGATATGCATAGATTTCAGGGATCTCAACAAGGCTTTCCCAAAAGATGACTTTCCCCTACCCAATATTGACATCATTATGGACCTAACAATAGTGCATGGCATGTTGTCACTCATGGATGGTTTTTACGGCTATAATCAAATGAAAATTTCACCTGAAGATCAAGATAAGACAACCTTCACACATCTATGGGGAACCTTTTGTTGGAACCTCATGCCATTCAGGTTGAAGAACGTAGGAGCAACTTATCAGTGGACTATGATGACAATATTTCATGATATGATGCATACCTTCATGGAAGACTATGTGGATGATTTTTTAGCCAAATCATACACCAGAGAAGGAAACTTAGAGATCCTAGATAAAATATTTACCAGATTGGAAAAGTTCAATGTACGACTAAACCCAAAAAAATGTGTGTTTGGGGTGACTTCAACCAAACTCTTAGGATACATATTTTCAGAAAATGGCATTGAGGTAGATCCTGCAAAGGTTAAAGCCATCATGGAGATTGTGCCACCCAAGAACATCAGTTAGCTACGATCTCTGCAAGGGATATTCAAATCAATTTAAATATTTATCTCACAACTGGCAGAAAAGACCCATCCTTTCACTCACTTGGTAGATAAGAATGTATCTATTTTGTGGGATGAGAAATGTGAAGGAGCCTTCAACCAATTAAAACAATATCTAATGAGTCCACCTATCTTAGTACCACCAGTAGAAGGGAATCCACTTTTATTATACATAGCAACAATTGAGATATCATTGGGAGCCTTGTTAGCACAAGAGGATTCAACAGGAAAAGAAAGGGCAATCTATTATATCTGCAGAACCTTAAATGGCTATGAGATTAATTATACCTTCATTGAAAAATCTTATCTGGTAGTAGTGTTCACTACCCAACAATTACGACACTACATGCTAACCCATACCATCAAGTTAATAGCCAAGATAGATCCACTGAAATACCTTCTTAGCAAAGCTAATCTAACTAGAAAACTAGCTAAGTGGGCCATGATGCTAAGTGAATTTGACATCCAATATGTTAATAGGAAGGAAATCAAAGGACAAGCAATTGTAGATTAGTTAGTTGAAGCACCATTGCAAGACAATCATTCAATGAACATTGAGTTTCCAGATGTTGATGTCCTAACAGTATCAACACAACAATGGGTTTTGTACTTTGATGGCTCTTATACACAACATGGATCAAGTGCCGGAATCTTGTTTATCTTGCCATAAGGACATACTATTCCCAAATACTATAGACTGATGTTTCCTTGTACTAACAACACAGCTAAATATGAAGCATTGATCATTGGAATCAAAGTAGCAGTTGAGTGGAAGATCACAGAGTTACATGTCTATGGGGATTCACAATTGGTCATTAATCAGGTAAATGATGATTATCAAGCAAAGGATGACAAACTAATGCCTTATAAAAGAATGTTTGATGACTTTAGAAAGTACTTTGTGGAAATAAAATTTGAGCAGATTCTTAGAAGTGACAACAAAACTGTTGATGCCATGGTGACCATTGCTTCTCCCTTACAGATTTTGGAGAAACGAGCCTGTTATGAGTTCATGGTGGAACAACTATTTAACCCATCATATGACAACCTTGAATCCTAGGTCATCTACCATCTAGCCGAGGTTGACATCTACATATACAAGAAAATTTATACTTACTTGAAAGACAATACCCTCCCACCCAACCTATCCCGAAATCAAAAATGAAACTTCATTCATCAAGCCACCTGACATACCCTTATCACGGATGTCCTTTATCGATGAGGTTTTGATGGAACTCTCCTCTGATGTATAGAACATGATGAGTCTAAAACAACTTTATGAGAGGTTCATGAAGGTGTTTTTGGAACTCATTCGAGTGGTTTAACCTTAGCCAAGAAACTCCTCCATTTGGGATATTATTGGTCGACTATGGAGAGGGATTATTTTTAGCTCATCAAGAAATGCCAAAAGTGTCAGATTCATGGAAATCTCATCCATGCACCAACACAAGAACTTCAACCTTTTGCATCAACACGAGCCTTTTGTCAGTGGGGACTGGATCTCGTAGGGAAGATTCATCCATCTTCATTGAACAAACATAAGTTTATCATCATAGCCATGGAATACTTCACAAAGTGGATTAAAGTGGTTCCTTTAACCACCATCATAGGAAAGAAAGTATCATCATTCGTCATGAATTATACCATCTATTCATATGGCATCCCTCAATCCATTATCACGAACAACGACAGACCATTCAAAAATTAGGATGTCCAAGAACTTAGTGAGAGGTTCCATAGACAACATTGGTTTTCTACATCATACTATCCCCAAGGAAATGGCCAAGCAGAGGCCTCAAACAAGACTATCCTAAAAATCTTGAAGAAAAGTGTTAATGAGGCTGGATGTGATTGGCATGTTCAACTAAACCCTACTTTATGGGCTTACAGAACCAGTATCCACACCCCAATAGGAGCAACACCCTATGTCCTATTCTATGGATCAAAGGCCATTCTACCTATTGAAGTTGAACTACCATCACTTTGGGTGTCACTAAAAGGGATCATTTCAGATGAGGATTATAAAGTGTCTAGGTTACAGGAATTAGAACTCTTGGATGAGCGTCGTCAACATGCAGTGAATCATTTGAAAGCATATCAATAGAGGATATCCAAAAGTTACAATCACAGAGTCAAGCCTAGAAAATTTCAGGTGGGTGATTTAGTCCTAAAAGAGAACCCCCGTAACCAACAAGATCAAGAGAAGAAGGGGAAATTTGAAACAAACTGGCTAGGTCCCTTTGTTATTGTGTCAATCTTTGGATTAGGAGCATATCAGTTGTCCACACTAGAAGGGGATTTATTTGATGAACCCCTCAACAACTTGCATCTCAAAAGGTTCTACACCTGAATCATCCAATGCATTGGAAAGAGTCCTAAAAAAATACAAAAAAAAAAGAAAATGTCTTGAAAAAATGGTTGCCTTGATGAAAACCTAGAAAATAGGTGTCTTGGTAACCAAAAAAAGATCAAAAAAAAAATCAGAAAAAGAGAAAAATACAAAAAAAAGTGAAAAATAAAAAAAATCTAAAAAAGTGCAATAAAAGCAAGTAGTGAAATCCTGGCAATAGGCACTATTTGTGATAGACTATCTTTTCCATCTATTTGAGCATGCCGACCATTCAATTTCACCATTTGTTTTCACCATCTATTTTCCTATCATCGAAAAGCCTCATGTACATATCTTGGCATCACGGTCGTGTCTCACCCTAGGCTGGGGGAAAAATCCTAGAGCCACTGGGGGAAAATAAACTCTAAGCTCGTACCAACATAAAAAAATAGTAGGAAAACACAACAAACATTCATATCATAATGCAACCAAACATTGAACATCAAACACCATAAAAAACACATCAACCATCCAAAATCAAAACAACCAAATCAATTGAACCAAAAGCACGCTTCAAATGGATGACGTTCCTTCTGAATCATGGGTTTATCATGGCTAACATAAATGTTCAAATTGTTGTACTTTGATTTTTGTTATCATATCTCTGGAGCACCTTGATGATGTATTGAACTAGAGGAGCCAGGAAGGAGTATGATTTTTCTTTGTCTGTTGTTTGTGAGTTGATCATTATTACTGTGCAAATTTTTGTGGGATGTGCTCTACAAAGTATCATTAATGACATTCTGAATTTGCATAGGAAAATGGTTAACTCTTGTCTTTTTACGTAAGCAATACTCAGGTCATCTTAGTTTAATTATACTTATATGCTTGTGTTAACTTGCACTATCAAACACTATGGAAGTAGTACTTAGGTCATCATGGTCTAAATATGCCATCGATGCTTGTACTCACTTTCAACATTTTAAAGGCTCAATGATGATAAAAATCACAACAAATCGGCTATACGAATGACAAATTTTGCATATGACATCTGCATGATTAAATAGATTGCATCCATGTTAGTTTGCATTTGTATCTATAGGGTTTCCAAAACTGCAATGATTTCACAAGGATGTTCTCTCTTATCAATGGATTGAGTACACTTGACATTACCAAAAGCAGATAATTCTCATATCAAAAGAAAAAAGCACATCAGTTGCATCATCATTTGCATACATTCAAAAAAATTGTCACAACATTCATTCATCCATACATCATATCATAATATTTGCATTAGAAAACATAAAACGACGTATGTCGCATCTAATTTACATAATAAAAATCATTTCATATAGTTGCGTTAAGAAAGTGGTTCACCAAGCTTAAATGAGTGAGTCTCTTAAGATTTCCAAGAGAATTGGGAAATATGTCAAGTTTTGTGAAGTTTAACTTAACAAAGAATCAATTGACGACAACCTTCCCATAGCTCTTGGAAGTTGGATAGATTCACTCATTTAAACTTAAGACCCTAGAAGTTTCAAAGCATTACAAACTTAGTTAAGCATAATCATTTGATCACATAACCATATCATCCTTACAAAACATCATACATCATTTATATCATCATTACATCCCATTATTATTACAACCATACATAATCAATATGAACATCACATATCCTCACATATCACTAGGATAATCAAACCCATCTCACATAGTATAAAATATCATTTGCATAAATCCATAAAGCATTGTAGACACATAAAAATGACCTAGGCCTACAAGCTCTATTTTTACCACTTTCATCCTAGCATAATTATGACATTTAATTATGTCCTTGGTCCACATTCAACTATTAATTAAATAAGTGATAATATTTTAATTAATTAATGTCTTTTTATTCTTCATAATTATTAAATAAACAAATTTTATTTATTTATTTAATACACCACTAATTACCTAAATCTTCCCATAATTAAATAAATGTCTTAATTTATTTAATTATCTTTATGTCCTAATTATTAAATAAATGAGTCTTATTTATTTATTTAAAATGCCACTAATTCCCATAATTAAATAGATTTGGTAATTTTTTTAATTATTGGTCACAATATCTAAATTAAATAATTATCTTTAAACATTTAATTGCCTCATTTAACATGTCCCTCATTTTAAATAAAATTAATTATTTAAAATGGCTTCACATTATTAACTGTCACTTCTTTTAGTAAATAATTTGAAAAAGATTATTTACTGTCACACAAAATCCATATTTTTGAATTAATTTAATTCAAAAATGGTAATCTTCTTCCATAAATCAAGTAATTGAGCAAATTCTTGATTTTCCAAATCTGCTTTTTCAATTCAACCTTTATATTCTTGATTTTTCAAATCTTATAAATCAAGTAATCTTTATCTTCTTGATTTTCAAAATATTTATCTTTTTGGCTAATTGTCACATTTATTCTCAACCGTTAATGCGATTTTCTAAAATTGCATCTTGGCCACTCATTTTAGATTTTTTCGCTAACCCTAATTACGGATTGTCGCATGCAATCTTGACCTCTAATTTTAGGCTTCCGTCAACTTTTAATCTCGGTTGTCCATCCAAAATTGCATTTTTCTATAAAATGCCAATTTTGCTTACATTTTGATTTAGAAACACACTTACAGTTATACTTTCATTTCGTGGCATTCTTGGCATTTGGAATATTTGATTTCATAGGCATAGTCATATTGGCATAGTTTAATGTTATCATTTGCATGATAGCATAGTATTTGTCATTCCAAATCCTTCAAACCTTGCATTGGACATGGTCATAGTCATTTGCTCACACACTCAAATCTGAGGGAAACAATCATACACTTGTAGAAAACTAGAAGGTGCTATGGAAATGAATCATGGAAGCTTCAAAGGAAATATGGTATAATCATCTTTATTTGTTATTTTCTTTCATTGTGTTTTATAGTTTCTTTGGGTTTTATATTATGATCTAATCATCTAAACTTAGAAAAATACCCATTGATACATTGGTGAACCCGACACTCTTTTCTATAGATTCCGTACGAATTTTGATTTTCTGCTATTTTTGTAGGCACAGTACAAAATGCCACATTTGTATTTTCTTGAGTTGCATCTGTTGCATCGCAACACATTTGTACACATTTGTAGGTTGAAATGATGCAAATGCTCTGATGCGCTGCATACACAGTCCCAAAAGCCACATTTGATAGATAATGACGCATTTGAAGCCCTAAACGATGCATCCGTTATTTGCAACGCATCTTCCTATCAGAATCTAGAACATGAAACCGAGTTGCATTTGCTGGACAAAGAGACACATTTGCTCTGCTATGACACATTTGCTTAGTAATATTTCTTCACTTTTTGCATTCGGGTTTTTTTATTTTCTTTTGCATTATTTTTTTTTTCTTTTTTGCAATCTGACTAGAATAGGTGTTTTTTGGTTACTAATCATTGTTGGCAGCGTGTGGTACCAAGACTTTGTGGGTCCAATACTATTTGATCAAACTCCTAACTTGTGATTTTGTAGGTTTGAGTGTCCACGATTCACTTCCAAAGATTGTGCTTGTGATTTTTTAGAATAAAAAACAATTAATTTGGTGCATTAAAAATGAACATGTCTTCTATTTTGTCTGATTATATTTGAAGGCGGTAGGTGACTATGCTCTCACCCTATGCAAACTAGGTGATCAGAAAGCCAGACCCACCTTATCTTTTGTGTAACCTTGATGCAATAATCAAAGTATCCTCTCCCCTTGAGCATTCATGCGATCCTAGGTGTAAGAGAAACGATTATTGCCTCTAGAAATTGGGCCTGCCTTGGTGGGAAAAATTAGTCACCCCAAGGCAACTCAAACCGGTAATGGAGCTAAAGCCAAGCTACCCCTGACTGGTATATAAATGTGAATCCTAAGGGTAAGCCTAGAATTAGAGTGCAAATGTGTCATACGGACCAAGTAGTACTGCCCAAAACCCTGTTGAGCTTAATCTCTTTAGGCTGGAGTGCCTCCTAAATGGAGATTAATCTTGCGCCCCATGCATGGCCTCTTGAATGGGGGTCCCGAATTAAACACCTTTGTGTAGTAGCCAAAAAAAATCTATTTACTAGCACAACACCGGTTGGTGTGAAGGCATCCACATCTTCGTAGTATTTAGTAGAGGTGATCAATTTTCCATGGGAGTTTTATGGGGGTTGGAAGCTTGGTTGGTCTGAGAAGAGAGTGCACTGTAAGGGGGAGCCTGTGCAACCAAGCTTCTAAATTCACACACTACTAATATGTTGTTGGGGAAACCCACGTGGAATCTAGCGAATACTGTCCTAGCTTAACCATATGATTGTACTTGTTATCTTTTGTGTTTGGTTCCATTTAAAATATTGTGTTTGCTAGATATTGAAATGAAATGAACAACATTCAAATATCTAGAAACAAATAATTAGACTTCACAAAATTTGGATCTTTGACCAAAAAATTAGAAAAACTAGACTTTCACATTCTACACCACAACTGTTAAACTGCATTCGTTGTTTCGAGCCACATTCACAGACACTACAACACATTCACTCTATCAAAATGCATTTGCAACTTTTAACACTACAATCACCTGTCTTGCACTGCATCTGTTGTTCTAAAACCCACATTTGACATATTGAACCACATTTTCATTCTATAAAGCTACATTTGATAAAATGAATGACATTTGCAATTTGTAGGGCCACATCTAATAACTGCCATGCATTTGTTACTTGTAACGACGCATTTTCCTGGCACAAACATAAACCCTGTCTCAGAATAGAATTCAAGTCCAAAATTTTTTGCTTGCTGTCAAACATCTTTTCCAGAGGTCTCTGTCAGAAACCAAAACTGAAATTAATCAAACATTCATCCATAGCTTTCATTTTTACTATAGGTTTCATTTTCCAAATTTTAGTTACATTCCCTAGGTGTTATAATCATCATTTCCAACACAATTTCATCCTTAGGGGTCATCTTAGCAGACTTAGGATTAGGTTAATTCACCATACTTTGCAAAACCATTATTTTCAAAAGTAGGTTATCTTGGGACTTAGTTATTACTACTCTTTTCAGTCATTGCCCTTTTTGTGAGAACTTCCAACTCAATAGTCTAGTTAGGAAAGCTCACTAGTCTTTTTGATCTTGTCACTTAGTCCCCTTAGCAAGTCCTTCGATAACCAAAATTGAGACATAAGTTAAGTTGAGGGTGGTTTGGAAAACCTTTCTCCAAGTATTTTCCATCTTAGTCCTCATTTTGAACATAGACTTTGCATTAATATTGGTCATCCTAGTCCTCATTTTGCACCTGGACCTTGTATTAATCATCTCCTTAGTCAACATTATCATCCTAGTCCTCATTTCACACTTTGGCCTTGACAACCTTATCATCTTTCATTAATCAATTCCTTAGGAATATGCCATCATCACCTTGCATTGTCATCCTTTATTCCAAAAATACAAAAATAAAAATAAAAATTATTGTCATAACTTGTCATCATAGTCATCAGTTTGCATTAGTCTTTCATTTTCATCCTTTATCACAAAAAGAAAAAAACATAGACTAGCGTCATCTTTGCATTTTGTTGTCATTCTCATCGTCCTCATTTGAGCAATCTCCTTTTATGGTAGAAACTAGACTCTAGAGAAAGAAGAAACAAATGGAAAAATTTGGACAAGATTTCAATCCCAACATCGACAATAACATTTGGGACATAAACCAAAACTAGACTTTTTCTGACCCATTCAACAACGTAAACATATCATCTTCCATGAACAAACCATCTTCATCACATAACCCACTTGAACCATACATACAAAGAGATCAACAAGGACATGTAAATGCAGAGGACTTAGAAGTTGCAACACAAAACCCTGAGGTAGCCACTTTTGTGGAAGACTTAGTCCTACATGACCCTCAAAGGTATCTAGCCATGCTTTTGGACCAAGGGGTTAAGTTACCACATGGATTTGACATAAATACTTTGAGACCGACATCACCCGACCCTAATGCCAACAATACAAACAACATGTCCAATAAGAACCAACCTCAAAACAACACAAGCAATACCTTTTTGAGGCCACCTTGCAAACTATCACAAGTACCATTAGTGCTACCTCTAATAATCAAAATAATTCCAATACAATCAATGCTACAACCATTGGAGGAATGCAACCTGTCACACTGCCAACAATGTCCACAATATCATCATAATTTGTTGGAACCACCTTTGGGTCATCAGCAATGTGGGCAAGTTATTCCAATCCTTTATTCAGCACTATAGTTAATGCCATGGGGGCATCATTTAGCCATTCAAATCCACCACTTACGACTACATCTAGTACCATGAGGGCATCATCATCAAACCCTCTCATCGGTACTTCACTTAATCTCTTGGGAGGAAATAGATGGCGCATCTTTATTTAAGGACCACAACCCAATGTTAACACATCAACACAACTTAATACCAATTCTTCCCAAGGACAAAACAAGAATATTACCCATGGACAATTTCAACAATCTGGACAAGGCAATCAAAACACACAGCATATGGCATCACTCAAACACCAAAATATCCATGGTCACCATATTCCCCAAATTTTGATTCAAATGGCTAGGGGGCACATTCTGACATATTCATCCCATATTCACACTCACCAACACGTCCCCAACCCAAAATTTCAACATCAAAAATAGGCAAACCAATACACATCATACATTTTGCAACAACACATCCCACAACAAAACACCAACATCTACTCACAACAGCTGGGGACCACTCCAATGTATGGTACCACAAATAATCCTACAATTGACACCTTGACAACCCACATGGTTGAATTACAAATGATTGTCAAAAATATGCAAATGTCTAACAAGAAATCACAGGTGTCATATGACTTATCTGTATATACTTTTGACACAAACTTATACATGCCACCATTTTCTCTGAGATATGTGTCACCAAACTTTACCAAGTACAGAGAAAAGACAAACCTTATCAAACATGTCCAAGAATTCATGAAAAACTGTATGGACATTGCCTATGAAAAAATGAAATTGATGAGGCTCTTTTCTAAAAGTCTTGCAAGGCCTGCCCTTGAATGGTTCTCCACTCAAAAAGATATAAAAACTTGGGATGAACTTAAACAAAAATTCATGAAAAATTATGTGTATAACATTGACATGGAAACCTCCATCACTAGCTTATGCAATCTCACGAAAGAAGATGTGGGTGAAAATTTTATTCCATTCTTCCAAAAATGGAGAAGCTTAGCTAGTCGTTGTCACATTGACATACCCGAAAAAGAAAAGGTTGACATGTTTGTTCAAACACATCTAGGCCCCTTGAAATATGGATTACAAGTTCATTGCTGCACAACATTTATAGACCTAGTCGAAAAAGGTGTCTAGGTTGAGAAAGCTCTTGTTGCAAAAGGAGAGCTAAAATATGGTCCTAAAAACACAAACACAAGCCAACCAGTAGACAAAAATAAGTATTGGGTCAAAAATAAACATGTTACTAATGATGGCATTGTTGATGCCAAGGATGTAAACATGATGGGTCCAATACTTATTGTAAAAGGAATTTAGCCATACAATAAAAAAACAACAATACTGACACCCCCCACCAATGTCACTCCAAATAACCAAAATGGTCAAAATAGTCAAAGTCAAGGACAACCCCGCCAGATAAGACAATTCTTGAAAATTCGAACTTACATTGCTTTGGGAGAACCAATTGAGGATGTCCTTAAGAAAATCCTCCAAAACAGTTTCATCACACTTGAAGAATCTAAGCCATATGACCCAGGGTAGTTTAAACCATCATGGTGGGATGATAATTCTTTCTGTGATTATCACTGGGCTAAAGGACATAAGGCACCCTCTTATCAGCAATTAAGAAATATTGTACAAGACCTTATTGAAAGTTGAATAATCAAATTGGGTGGGCCACAATTTGCATCAAATGCTGACCATACCATCCATAAAACCCCACTACAAGACCATGGTTCTAATAAAGCTTCAATGTAAGGTCCTAAGACAAATGACAATCAAGCCAGTTACGCCCACACCAAATATGACTATTTAGGTGGACCTATTATTAGCAATGTTCGAACTGATGATGAATGCATTAATACCATCACAGTCAAAAGAGCACCTCAATGTAACACCACTACTTGAAGTGGCAAGGTCACCATAGCTGGTCCACCTCATCCTAGACAACCAAAACTTACAATACCTAGTCCATCTTCTAAGCAATCACAACCCAGCTCATCCACAAAAAAAATGGAAACCTAAGGGTCACTTCAACCTTATTGAATAGCTTGGAAAAACCCCTACACAATTTTCTATACTCGAGCTGCTTTGCATTTCTCTTGCACATAAAGCTATACTAGACAAAACCTTGCAAGAGTCTTCTATCCCGCAAGACATTGATGTCAACCAATTTGAGACCATGGTGGGATACCTCACTACACCTCATCATGTCACATTTTTTGATCAAGATTAAATTTCAACGAAGACTAATCATAACGACGTGCTACACATTGAAGTTTTCATCCATAAGCACAAGGTTAGAAGAGTTTTAGTAGATGGAGGAGGAGGGTTGAACATATGCTCCTTAAAACTAGTTAAGGCTCTAGGCTTTTCTGATGCTTGCATAGATGCTACAAAGAGCATAGTCATAAAGGCATATGATGATGAAGAAAACTCCTCCCGAGGTGTGATCACTCTTCCCATCAGAGTTGGGCCCATTATCATAGAGGTGCAACTTGCCAAGTCCTAGATCTTGAATTTCCCTATAACATCTTGCTTGGCTGACCTTGGATCCATGCCCTAAAGGCTGTTCCCTTCACATGTCATCAGTGCTTGAAATTCCCCTTTGACGGCACAAAAATCACCATATGGAGACCTTGACCCCTTTCAGTATTGCACCAATCTAAGGGGTGTTTCCAAACATTGAGTGCCCATCAACTAAGAAAAACCAAGCCCTTCTTCTTCCAAATACATTGACCCATCCACACTTGCATCATCATCCATTTCCACTCCTTCAAAATCTTCCACCATGCCGTCATCTTCCTCACTTCCTAAAGCTAAGTCCAATGTCAAGATCTAGGTCCTAGGATGTGGAGAATTCAAACTAAGTATGACATATTGCATCACACATATACCCAAGTCTCCTTAGGTCTATGGTCAGCCGTGTTTCAGAATGGAACCTAAAGTAATTTTAAAGTTCTACCAAAAATAATTTTTATGAGATGGGGAGACATGAACAAAAAAGACATCACCAACATAGTAGGATGGATCTACAAAGTAATGGAAGCCTTACCCACATTACCAACCCATATATACAAAAAAGGCTATTACATGTGAAGGAAAAAGGCTACGATGGTACTAGTGGCCTTGGTAAGAACAAAACAAGACTGTGAGAACTTTTGATGCCATCTGAAAGACCAAAACTTCTTGGATTAGGGTATGGATTTCTTGACAATTATGATCGATGTACCAATGGAATTTTGAGTGAGAGCATGCATGCTTTGGAAAGTGTTGAGACCATTAATGAAACCTTTACTGAAACTGACTCCCATGAGTGGGAATGTGGCTCCCAATGATCCCTAAGCAACTGTTGCCTTGATGACTTGTTCCTTGAACTGAGAGAGAATTATTTTGAACAAAGATTTTGGAAAATGTTCAAAATTGATCAAGCACCAAACAATGACAATCCTAAGATCCCAAGAAAATGAGAAAATTGGGATCGACTCTTTTGCCCAAGGAACAATGACAAGCTAGAATTCTCTTCCAATACCATTGACCCTCATCAAGACATGCCTGCCAATCCATCTAAACCTGATAGCCAACAGTCGTATCCATCCAAATTACCACATGACACTAACAACCATGACTTTGACTCCTTCATCCCCTACTTTACCAATGAGTATGACACAAGTGAAGGGGAATATTGGATAGAGTTTGATGTGGAATTGGATGATGAAAACTTCATTTTCAATGTCTTTAAATCCATCTGTATGCTTTCTGCATCTTCCCCACAATTCATCAACGCTGATGATGGCATTTCCTTAGTCTACTCACAACTAATCGATTGGGACAAAGAAGGCTCGCTAGTCCTAGACATCTTTTAGAATGATGAGGCCATTGCGAAATTTATGGGACTACATGAGGGAATATGTAGTGGTGACCATAAGGCAGGATTCACCATTGACTTAGATTGTGTAGCTTACTTTGAGGAGACTACTCCATCCTCCAATCACAAAATGAAAAGTAAAAATAAGACAAAAAATGAAACATCTTTAGGTGAAAACCGAAAGGCACCTTCTGACGAAAAAAAGTAAAAATAAAGGAAGTATCTATAGGTGAAAACCTATCCACAACACCCAAAGATGGAGGACTAGACTTTCTTCCCATGACTCAAGAGAAATCAACAATGCTCATAGAGGACACTTTAGAAGTCAATATATCAACAACAAAAGTGCCCAAAATGGCCTTCTTTGCGGCATCCCTGACAGAAGAAGAGAAACTCGAGTTCCACAAGTTCTTTATAGAGCAAACAATTAATTTTGCATGGTCGTATACTAATATGCCATGGTTGGATCCTGAACTAGTTTTGCGCCACTTACCACTACTGCTAGATGCTAAACCAGTAAAATACAAGCTAGGAAAAATGCATCCACAGATTACCCTATTAGTCAAAGCTGAACTCAAGAAACTGCTGGATGCAGGATTTATATGGTCTATCGACTATGCTGAATGGATATCCAATCTTGTACCAGTCACAAATCCAAATGGTCAAATTCATGTTTGCATGAACTTTAGGGATCTAAACAAAGCATGTCCAAAAGATTACTTTCCATTGCCCAACATAGATATCATAGTTGACCTCATGGTAGGATATGGGATGTTGTCCCTCATGGATGGTTTCTCAGGTTACAATCATATTTTTATTTCCCTAGAAGACCAACACAAAACAACATTCACTTGTCCTTGGGGTACATACTATTAGAATGTCATGCCTTTTGGCCTTAAGAATGCAGGCACCCTGTATTAGAGAGCTATGACCACAATATTTCATGAAATGATGCATAAGATAATGGAAGATAACATGGATGACCTTTTGGCAAAATCAGTGACAAGGAAAGATCATTTGAAGGTGTTAGAAACAATTTTCAAGAGACTGGAAGAATATAAAGTCTGGCTAAATCCTAAGAAATGCGTCTTTGGTGTGACATATATAATTTTTTTGGGTTATATAGTTTTTTGAAGAGGCATTGGGGTCGATCCAGCCAAAGTAAAAGCAATCTTAGATATGCCTCCTCCCAGAGGAATAAGTGAATTCATGACATTACAAGGCAGGGTACAATCAATCTGATTCTTCATAGAACAATTGGCTGACAAGTATCAACCATTCCAATATCTTCTACACAAGGGAATCCCATTTGTATGGACAGATAAATGTCAAGAGGCCTTTCAGCAAATAAAAGACTACCTACTATCACCGCTAGTCCTTATGCCTCCCATTCAAGGAAAACCTTTAATTCTATACATCTCTTCCACTAATTCAACATTGGGGGCATTACTAGCACAAAATTACTAGGAACAAAAGGAAAGGGCCATATATTATATTAGTCAGACATTGGTTGGATATGAGCTGAATTACACATCAATTGAACATGCTTGCCTAGAAGTTGTCTTTTTTTCTCAAAAGCTAAGACATTACATGTTGAGTCATAGGACACAGTTGGTAGCAAAGATTGACCCCCTCAAATATCTATTGAGTCATGCAACATTGACAGGATGTCTAGAAAAATGGGTAATGATCTTGAGTGAATATGATATTTGGTACGTAGAAAGAAAGGCAATAAAGGGACAAGTGATAGCAAAGCAACTGGCAGAAACACCTATCCAAAGTGACCATCCCTTAGTGGTAGATTTCTTAGATGATTCAATATTCCATACAAAACCTAAGTCACCTTGGAGGCTATACTTTGATGGATCTCATACTAATCATGGCTCGGGGGCAAGAATACTATTTATCACCCCTCAAGGAGATTCCATTCCTAAGTCTTTCTGCATAGATTTCCCATGTATGAATAATGTGGAAAAATATGAAGCACTTGTTACAGGGCTTAGAATGGCAATAAAATGGAAAATTAGAATACTTCATGTCTATAGGGATTCTCAGTTGGTCATCAACCAAGTCAATGATGACTATGACACTAAGGATGAGAAACTAATGCCCTAGAAATGAATGATTGACAACTTTCAAACATATTTTCACATGGTGACTTTTGAGCAAGTTCCAAGAACACAAAATAAGGCAATAGATGCAATGTTTGTGATCATCTCTCTCCTAGACATTCCAAGAAATATGCCTCAATTGGAGTTCTTGGTAGAACAATTGTTGGTCCTTGCATATGATATTCCTAAATCTGAGATGGTCTGTGAACTTGTTGGTCCTGATTCTCCCTGGTATCAAGATATTCATGACTACCTCAAGACCCAAACCCTTCCACCCAACCTATCCAATAACCAAAGAAAGTCCTTTATCTGAATAGCTACCAAATATGCCAATGTCTGCAACACCCTTGACCGCTGTAGTTTTGACCATTTAGAAAGATGAACTAGAATATGTCAAGACTTGTTTCCAATATCAAATTCATAGTGATTTAATTCATGCTCTAGCACAAGAACTTCAACCGATTACTTCTCCTTGTCCCTTTGCACAATAGGGACTCGACCTCATGGGAAAAATTCATCCTACCTTGTCTAATGGCCACAAATTCATAATCACTGCCACTGAGTACTTTATGAAGTGGATCAAAGCCATCCCCCTTACATACATAATTGACACCCAAATTTCCAAATTTATTCTCAACTATATCATTTTCTAGTATGGTATTCCAAAGTCCATCATCACAGACAACAAACATCCGTTCAAAAACCAAGATGTTCATGAGTTATGTGAGCGATTCCATATCCAACATCATTTCTCCACCCCATATTACCCACAAGGAAACAGTCAAGCTGAGGCATCCAATAAATCCATTATTAAAATCTTGAAAAAGACCGTTAATGACGCTGGTCATGACTGGCAAATTCAACTCAACCCTACTCTATGGGCTTACTACACCAAAATTCACACACCCACAGGAGCCACTCCATTCTCCCTAGTCTTTGGCGATAAAGCCATATTGCCTATTGAGGTTGAAATTCCTTCCTTACGAGTCTCCCTAAAGGGTCTAATTGATGATGAGTACAAACAGTCGCACCTACATGAGCTGGAGATGTTAGAGGAAAGATGAAATAATTCCTTGAACCACCTATAGGCATATCAAAATCATCTATGTCATAGCTACAACAAGAGAGTCATGGTCAGGAAATTTGACATTGGTGACTTAGTCCTCATGCAAAATCCTAAGAATCAGGCTGATTGAGAGAAACCTAGCAAGTTCGAAGAAAATCGGCTAAGTCCTTATGTCATCATATCCTCTTTTGGTTCTGAAGCATATTAGTTGGCGACTCTAGATGATGAAAACTTTGAGCTGAAAACCTTAAAAATATAAAAAAAATGAAAAATATAAAAAATCGTCACCCTAATGAAAACCTGGCAAACAGGTGCTTTGGATAAGTACCATGGTGAAAATTTGGAAAACAGGTGCCATGTGTCATCAATCATTGCTCTGCCATCTACTGTCACTTTAACTGCCTTGGCCTATAATGAAACACATTTTCTAGCACCACCACAACATTTTCCATGACATCAAACCCTTCCTCTCATGGTTGACAAATGGTTGACATCAAGTCCTGCATACTGTCCATCTAATATACCATGCATATCCTTTTCATGTCCTTTAAAATTGGCTAAGTCTTGGACCTAACTAGGGGAATATTTTTATCAAGTGACTACAGTGAGGTATCACATATGGTTTTGTACATCACAAAATGTCTTGAAAAAAGACAAAAACATTGCAAAATGTCCTAAAAAAAGACAAAAATATTGTAAAATGTCCTAAAAAAAGACAAAAACATTATAAAATGTCCTGAAAAAAGACAAAAACATCATAAAATGTCCTAAAAAAGACAAAAACATCAAAAACTTTCTTTAAGAAAGACCTAAAACATCAAAAAATGTCTTGAAGAAAAACCTAAAACATTAAAAAATGTCCTGAAGAAAGACCTAATAATTGAAAAAAATCTTGAAGAAACCCCAACAAACGTCAAACTATCTTGAGAACACAAAATAAAGTCATTTCCCATCAAAAGTCTGTCATTTCAATTAGTCAGTCTTTGTCATTTGTCCGAACTACGTTGTCTCTATGCATTTGCTATGTAGGCAAGGCTCATCTTTGAGTCCCCGAGACATTGGGTCAATATGTTAGTCTTTTCAAAATAAAATCATGATTTAATCTTTGGTCATCAATACAAAGTGATTGGTCATGTTGAACTATGAGGTATCTAAGTGAATGACATAGGAAAGGCCATTTGTCGATGAGCCCCTGAGACCGCACTAGGTCAATCCATTAGTGTTCATGGTACTACATTGGCACACATCAAAAGTCTTCTAGTCAAGACAAATCATTTCTACACAAGCAAAATTCTTAAAAAAAAATTGACCTTAAATTTATTCGACATGACAATCACATCAACATGACAATATCGACATATGGTCAACAAAAGTCAAACTCATTCAAATGTCAATCAAACTCGATCAAAATAAGTCAAATTGTCATAACCAATCAAATTGTCAACTCTTGGTTATCTTTTAGATGCATCCTTCTAGAAAATAGCTCTGTCATTTATGCCTTAGGATGTGTCCTTCCTAGGCATCGTCACTATCATCTGACATTTTGAGGGCTCCTCTTGACAATCAAAACATGACCTGCACGAGCTGGAGATGTTAGAGGAAAGATGACATAATTCCATGAACCACCTATAGGCATATCATAACGTCTCTATCATAGCTACAACAAGAGAGTCACGGTCAGGAAATTTGACATTGGTGACTTACTCCTCATGCAAAATCCTAAGAATTAGGCTGACTGAGAGAAACTTGGCAAGTTCGAAGAAAATTGGCTAGGTCCTTATGTCATCATATCCTCTTTTAGTTTTGGAGCATATCAGCTGGCGAATCCATACGGCTCGCTCTAGCTCCCATTTGCATCACAACAATTCATTGCATTGTGATTTCTAGAATATGTCACGTCTTTCAAATTCATCGTTTAAGTTGGAAAATGCATCGCAATATGTTGAATGCAACATTACAGACCTCGTTTGCGGCACAATTTTGTGAATGTGTCACACTTTATTGCAAATGTAGCATAGATCTTTGTGCTAACCTAGTGGCCCTTTTCATTTGCGTTGTGACACATCAAATGCATCGAATGTGAAGGTGAATGCGGCTTATGCACATGCATATGCAGCGTAGTGTATTCATTACCTGACCTAAAAACCTAAAATTTGCACACAAAACAAAAAAAATGACAAAGTGGGTTCGATGCACTCATCGCTGGGTCCGCACCCTCTAGCTATTTGAAGGTCCTAATGATCTCCCTGCGATGCTCTGTCACTAGAATCACCATTTCTGCTAAGGTCCTCTTCACTCTAAGCTCTCCAAATTCGCAAAGGTAAAATGAAAAAGAATTGAATTTTAACCCAATTTCAATCTATTTATAGGGTCAAAGTGGGATTTTCCAACCTTTTATTATTAGAGGCTCTTTTGACCAACTTTGACCACCCTTTTGGTTGTTTTAAACATGTCAGAATCCAAAACCGTCTGTGACATTGTCTTTCTCATCACAAAATTGACTTATCAGGACATTTTCCAAATTTTTCTTCACCTGGCCAAAATTCAAAAATTTTCCCAAGGGGGCATCGATACTCTATACCTTCATTGGGGCATGTTTCTAACTTTTTTTTTTCACAATGTGACATGCTACATTATGACAAAGAGGGGAAAAATGTAGAAACATAAAAATGACCTAGGCCTGCAAGCTCTAATTTTACCACTTTTGTCCTAGCATAATTATGACATTTAATTATGTCCTTGGTCCACATTCAACTATTAATTAGATAAGTCATGATTATTTAATTAATTAATGTCTTTTTATTCTTCATGATTATTAAATAAATAAATTTAATTTATTTATTCAATACGTCACTAATTACCTAAATCTTCCCATAATTAAATAAATGTCTTAATTTATTTAATTATCTTTATGTCCTCCTAATTATTAAATAAATTAATCTTATTTATTTATTTAAAATGCCACTAATTCTCATAATTAAATAGATTTGGTAATTTGTTTAATTATTGGTCACAATATTTAAATTAAATAATTATCTTTAATTATTTAATTGCCTCATTTAACATGTCCCTCATTTTAAATAAAATTAATTATTTAAAATGGCTTCACATTATTAACTGTTACTTTTTTTAGTAAATAATTTGAAAAAGATTATTTACTGTCACACAAAATCCATATTTTTGAATTAATTTAATTCAAAAATGGTAATCTTCTTCCATAAATCAAGTAATTAAGAAAATTCTTGATTTTCCAAATCTGCCTTTTCATTTCAACCTTTATCTTCTTGATTTTTTGAATCTTATAAATCAAGTAATCTTTATCTTCTTGATTTTCAAAATCTTGATTTTTTTGGGTAATTGTAACATTTATTCTCAACCATTGATGCGATTTTCTAAAATTGCATCTTGGCCACTCATTTCATATTTTTTCCCTAACCCTAATTAGGGATTGTCACATGCAATCTTGACCTCTAATTTTAGGCTTCCATCAACTTTTAATCTCGACTATTTGTCCAAAATTGCATTTTTCTATAAAATGCTAATTTTGTTCACATTCTGATTTAGACACACACTTACATCACACCTATACTTGCATTTCGTGGCATTCTTGGCATTTGGCGTATTTGATTTCATAGGCATAGTCATATTGGCATAGTTTAATGTTATCATTTTCATGATAGCATAGTATTTGTCATTCCAAATCCTTCAAACCTTGCATTGGACATGGTCATAGTCATTTGCTCACACACTCAAATTTGAGGGCAACAATCATACACTTGCAACAAGCTAGAAGGTGCTATGGAGATGAATCACGGAAGCTTCAAAGGTGATATGGTATAATCATTTTGATTTTTTATTTGATTTCATTATGCTTTATAGTTTCTTTGGGTTTTATATTATGATCTAATCATCCAACCTTAGAAAAATACCCATTGATACATTGGTGAACTTAACACTCTTTTCTGTAGATTTTGTACAACTTTTAAGTTTCTGCTGTTTTTGAATGCACAGTAGAGAATGCTGCATTTGTTTTTTCTCAAGCCACATCTGTTGCGTTTTGACACATTTGCAGGTTGAAACAACACAAACACTCAGATGCACCACATACATAGTCCTGAAAGCCGCATTTGACAGACAATGACACATTTGAAGCCCCAAATGATGCACCTGTTATTTGCAACGCATCTTCCTATTAGAATCCAAAATGCGGAATAGAGTCACATTTACTGCACATAGAGATGCATTCGCTCTGCTATGACACATTTGCTTGGTAATATTTCTTTTCACTTTTTGCATTCGGGTTTTCTGATTTTCTATTTTTTTCTTTTCTTTTCTGCAATCTGACTAGAATAGGTGTTTTTTGGCTACTAATAATTGTTGGTAGTGTGTGGCATCAAGACTTCGTGGGTCCAAGACTATTTGATCAAAATCCTAACTTGTGATTTTGTAGGTTCGAGTGTCCAAGATTCACTTCCAAACATTGTGCTTGTGATTTTTTAGAATAGAAAACACTTAATTTGGTGCATTAAAAATGAACATGTCTTCTCTTTTGTCTGATTGTGTTTGAAGGTGGTAGGTGACTATGCTCTCACCCTGTGCAAACTAGGTGATCAGAAAGCCAAACCCACCTTATCTTTTGTGTAACCTTGATGCAATAATCGAAGTATCCTCTCCCCTTGCACATTCATGTGATCTTGGGTGTAAGAGAAATGGTTATTGCCTCTAGAAATTGGGCCTACCTTGGGGGGAACAAGTACTCAGCCCAAGGTGACTCAAACCAACAATGGAGCTAAAGCCAAGCTACCCCCAACTGGTATATAAATGTGAGTCCTAAGGGAAAGCCTAGGATTACGAGTGCAAATGTGTCATATGAACCAAGTAGTACTCCCCAAAACCTTGTTGAGCTTAACCTCTTCAAATTGGAGTGCCTCCTAAATGGAGATTAATCTTGCACCCTATGTATGGCCACTTGAACGGGGGTCTCAAATTAAACACCTTTGTGTAGTAGCCAAAAACCTTCTATTTTCTAGCACAACACCCCAATCGGTGTGAAGGTATCCACATCTTCACAATTTTTAATAGAGGTGATCAATCTGCCATGGGAGTTTCATGGGGGTTGGATGCTTGGTTGTCCTGAGAAGAGAGTGCACTATAAGGGGGAGCCTGTGCAACCAAGCTTATGAATTCATACACTACTGATATGGGGTTGGGGAAACCCACACAAAATTTAGTGAATATTGTCCTAGCTTAACCATAGGATTGTACTTGTTCTCTTTTGTGTTTGGTTACATTTAAAATATCATGTTTTCCAAGTGTTTGCTGGATACTAAAATGAAACAAACAACATTCAAAAATCTAGAAACAAATAATCAGACTTCACAAAATTTGGATCTTTGACCAAAACATCAGAAAAACTAGACTTTTGCATTCTACACTGCAATTGTTAAACCATATTTGTTGTTTCAAGCTGCATTCACCAGACACTGCAACACATTCACTCTGTCAAAATGCATCTACAAATTTTAACACCACAATCGCCTTTCTTGAACCACATTTTCAATTCTGAAACCTGCATTCAACATATTGAACCGCATTTGCATTTTATAAAGGTGCATTTGATAAAAAGAACCACATTTTCATTTTGTATCACCACATGTGATAACTGCCACAGATTTGTTACCTACAACGACACATTTCCCTAACACAAACATAAACCTTGTCTCAAACTAGAATTCAAGTCCAAACATTTTCACTTGCTATCAAACATCTTTTTTGAAGGTCTCTATCAGAAACCAGAACTGAAATTAATAAAAAATTCATGCATAGCTTGCATTTTAACCATAGGTTTAATTTTCCAAATTTTAGTTACATTCCCTAGGCATTATAATCATCATTTCTAGAACAATTTTGTCCTTAGGGGTCATCTGAGTAGACTTAGGATTAGATTAACTTACCATACTTTGTAAAACCATTGTTTTCAAAAGTAGGTTATCTTGGGACTTAGTCATTACTACTCTTTTCAATCATTGTCCTTTTTGTGAGAACTTCCAACTCAACAATCTAGTTAGGAAAGCTCACTAGTCATTTTGATCTTGTCACTTAGTCCCCTTAGCAAGTCCTTTGATAACCAAAATTGAGACATAAGTTAAGCTGAGGGTGGTTAGACAAACCTTTCTCCAAGTATTTTCCATCTTAGTCCTCATTTTGAACATAGAATTTGCATTAATATTGCTAATCCTAGTCCTCATTTTGCACATGGACCTTGTATTAATCATCTCCGTAGTCAACATTATCATCCTAGTCCTCATTTTGCACTTTGGCCTTGACAACCTTGTCATCTTGCATTAATCATTTCCTTAGGCAAACACCATCATCATATAGGCACATAGATCATAATCATCGCCATATATCATATAACCTAAAAATCATAATGTCAAAGTGTACAAGGATATCCAAAGGTATGAAGAGATATATCAATATAAAAAATAGCAGTGTATTATAAAGTCTGACAACAATAGGTACATCATCAATGTCTCAACTAAATAAAGAGTGTATACATGTCCAAAACTACATTAGAAAATCATAAACGGGAGCTATGTCATGCTCCCCCCAGATGGTGTTGGCATCCTAGGAGCAATACCTCCCCTTGCACCCAATGAACTTGCACCAGGATCTCTCTGATCTCTAGGAAATGGTTGCATAACACCCACACTAACAGTCTGAGACTAAGACTTGTTAGAATGAGACCGAACAAAGCTCTCTCGCTGTTCTAGAGGAACCACCTCATGATATCAGCCCCTGTAGAACTCGATCTCCTGAGTGGTGCAATGAATCTCTCTGAAATAATCTGATGCACCTGCAACCACTACAACCTATTTTCTACAACCTATTGTAGCTTCTCGGTAATGGACTCAACCTACTCTTCCCACCGTCTGAGGGCATCCCTCTCAGTGGTCAATGCATAATTCTTTCCCTGCACCTATCCTTGCACCTGGGCCTGTATCTGTGCCAGTTGGGCCTCCACCTGCTACACCTGTTGCCTACTAGCATCCCTCTTAGTCATTAGAGTCTGCACCTACCCTTATGCCTCAATTAGAAGAGCTTGTACTTTCTCTAACTATCCCTATAGCGTTTGAACCTGTACCTGTAACACAACAATCTGCGTTTGTTGCTACTATGATGGTAGTTTGATTTGTACCTGCTACTATGACGGAGCTACTAATGATTTCCTCTTGCGATGCACTCTCATCTCTTTAACATCGAGACCTAGTCCTCCTCCTCCCCCATTACCTCCATCATCACCCCCATCACTACCATCTCCATCTCCATCACCATCATTGCTAATCTCCTCCTCACTGCTCTCCTCCTCCTCCTCTCCCTTCTCCTCCTCCACCTTCTCTCTTTGTCACATCCACCCATGACCTCTTGCCTCCTCCTCTGCTAACAAAGGTATTATCTCATCAAGAATCATAATCTATGGGAAGGGATGAGTAAACATATATTGAGCATACTCAGTTGATATTGATGCATTAGTAATATCTAGATGAATATCACAAGGGATGACCTGTAATCCCTAAAAGTGCTCAATTGTTGCATTGTAAGACAAACATGACCCCCACTCTATCGCATCCTATCATTTCTGAGCATAATGGGCCACTCCCTAGGGAATTCCATAGACCCTACCATACTATCTCAATACCCTCAGAAGCATGAATCTCTTGATAATAAATCAGGTACGACCAATCAAATAAATCAACTGACACAAATAGGGCATCTCCGTGTCATCCTCAGGCCACTGCTCACAATCAACATAGGGCCTCTATACAATTGAATCCAAATCATCTAGGGTCCTCTTCCAATACTCTAGCTTTCCCAGCCTAGGCTGAGCAAGTCGTCCTGCATAGATGTGAACATAGGGCCTCATGGCTAGCCTCTGTTTGTCTCCCATTGGCTAACTAACTGCTATATGCTCCCAAGCCTAGACTTGGAGCAATGTGACTCCCACTGATAGAGTGGCCTTGCGCAGATAAACCACCTAGTGAAAATCATGACACTAACTCATTTGACTGCAAAATCTAACGAAAATGTCCAACAAAATATGTATAATTTGATGTATTGTTGGGTGCTTGTAAAATTTGATGTGTAATTTTCAAAATTTTCAAAGTTTATCCTCGATGTTTGTCAAAATTTTGATGAACCTGGGTTTCATCAAAATTTTGACTATAAGTTTCATTGAAATTTTGACAAACATGAAAAATAAGAAAAAAATCAAATTGTGGCTGACATACAGAAAAGTGAGTTCACTGATTTATTGGGACAATGTTTTTCTCTACTTGAGACAGTTTGTGGAGAACTAAGGATGATTTTCTTGGGAAAAATTAGAAAAAATTCAAGAAGATATCGCCAAGTTAAGGGTAGTCATTATCTTTTTGTAGAATTTAGTTGTGAAGTTAGATTTGTAGTTCTAGGTTTGAAAATCATATTTTAAAGCAACATCTCATCAAATTTCATTTTTAGAGGTTTAGGGTTTTGAGAATTTCATGTCCAAATTTTGTTGTGTGGAATCACCATAAGATCACAACCAAGGAATAGATTCTTGTGACTATAATTATGTGATCCATAACTCTATTGGTCATGTGGCATAGTTGTGCTATAACAAATATAGGATGCATTCATGTGTGACCCAAGTTTAATGTGGCTATGTTGTGATAGAAATGGAGGCACTCATATAATGTAGTTAATTCAGGTTGTATAATGTAGGTGTCAATCATCATTGGGTGCATTCAGGTTGTCTCAAGTTTAACAGGTTAGGATGTAATTATAGCATGATCGAAGAGTGATTACCTCTTGCTGCAATAAAGAGCCTATAACTCTGGTTGATATGCAGAGTGGTTGTGTTATATCAATTATGTAGTGCATTCAAGCACAACCCATGTTTAATGGGCTATTCTAGAGAGTGATCAAGATTTTCTAAACCTTATGAATGTTACTTAAAAGTGTATAGCTTAAACTACAAACCAAGTTTGTTACATACTTGAATGCAATCTTGGGTTACCACAAACTATAATAATGTGATCTGCTAATAACCATTATGGAAAGTATTAAAGAAAGACCCATGCTATATAGGATACATTTCCCTGATCAGGTTTACATACCTTAATGATCAAACACAAGCTTCCCACACACTCTAGGATACAATCCAAGATCATTCCACAAATTTTTCAAGACAACTAATTTTTTGACCCAAGATTTAAGGTTTTTTTTATTACCAACAAAAGCATTGGTAAGAGCATGATTAGGGTACAAACCCTAGGCCTCTGTAGAAACATAAACAATAACTCTAGCGGATTAGTGAGGTTGCAATACCAGAAAGATTGAGACATTGTAGCTAATAACAAAATCTTGCAATCTAAATATTGTATCCAATAACAAGCACACTATGTAGCTTAGTGACATTTGTAAATGCAATCTACGGTAAGAAGAATGATAGTCACTTGAGATGTGACAGTCAAAAAGAGGTTGAGTAGTGACAAGATAATAAAGCTCAAACCTTGCATAGTAAAGTGGAGATTTTAACAGTGAGTTTCCTTACCCCCTTGCTAACCTTAAGTGTTTTTCAAATGCTTTTGGTAGTGTTAGACAAGGAAAATGCAATTAGGGAATGATTATCCAAATGAAGTAATAGTGGTAATCATAGGTTAAATGTTTCTTCTTAGCCATTAATCTATAATGGAGGTAGTGGATTGCATGTTTGAGCAGTGTTTTGAGACTCATATTCAAAGATGGGAGAATAGTGAATAATACCTTATGGACTGTGAAGTAGTTTCAATAAGGTTGAAGGATCTTAAGATCTACAATACCATGAAACAATGAGTCCCCTGTAGTAAGTAGGCAATCTATAGGGCATAGTTTGATTTTATAGAAGGATGCTCATGAAAAGAATCTTCAAGTGATAGTGAGTGAGCTATTTGAGATTGCAGCTGAGGGTGCAATACCCAGTCTTAAAGGAAGTTAGCAAAGCAGTAAATGTGCAAGAAAATCAAATCTTACAAAACAAACAATTCACAATGTTATCTTGCATAATGCCTTGAGTTTGAAGACAAAAATTTCATTGTATCTTGATGAAAGTGGTGACCTTAGTGGTCAATCACTGGAAACCATGATTTTAAAACATGCTATTGTGCTTATGGAGGCAACATTTTAAGCAAGGCAGTGAGTGGTGGTTTGAAACAATGGCAGGTATGAAGGACTTGATTTATATGCATACTATGCAGTCTAACTTAAGACACTATTCTTAGAAGAGATTGAAGGTGGATTATGGAACTCAAGGGTTACCATGAAAAGGATTAAAGTAAAGATTGAAATCTATTTTAAAGCCATGGTCATGAAGATATTAAAGATGTCACATGCAAAACCCTAGTAGCTGGAGTAATGAATACAGTGCCAAAGAGGATAGTGTGCTAGGCCAGATTTAGGAGATCTCCACATTATCTAATTATAGGGAAATACATCATTTATTTATTTTTTTAATTAAAAGAAATCATTCTAAACCCTATATAGGATACATTGATACTTCAAAAGCCTATGAAGAAATTTGAGATTATGCAAATATATGTCAAGTAAATACCTAGATTACAAATAGTAGTGAGAACAATGTAAGATTTGTTGAACAGAGTAGGAATGAGATAAACATAAATGAATCCTATGCCTCCTTTCACACACATCTCCTCACCATTCTCTTTCATTCTTTATGGAAACACTTCTCCATTTTGGTGATCTATGCTTGAAAATAATGTTTTGACAAAGGTTTTAGAGTATGTTTATTAAAATGAAAACTCCATTTTGGTGGGCTACGCCTAAAAATAAGATTTTGACAAAAGTTTTAGGGTATATTTATTAAAGTTTTAGAGTATTTTGGCGGGCTATATTCTTGATTCCTTAAATGATTTATTCAAATGGATTATGACTAAATAAATGAATAACTATTTAGTCATTTTTATTTGTGTGACTAAATAATTTTTAATCAACAACCAAACTAGTAATTTATTTACTCATTTATAGCTAAGTTGCAAAAAATGAGCAAAATTTAGTCATTTTTAGTTGTTGTGACTAAAAGTTTTAGTCACCTAGTCATTTATTTTCCAAATTATACTAATGTGTACTTCCTTGTGCGATTAGGGCTCTCTCAATGTTGAAGGCCCTAGGGATAAGCTCATCATAAGAAGTGACACATTACATCTTTAACTAAAAGGATAAATTTGTATTGACATTAACAATGATGATTCTGACTTGTTGCTCCTTAGGAATGGGTCACTTGCTCTTACTAACTCACTACCACCATCGTTGTAGGAAGTTTGCAATCAAGTTCAATATTTTGATTTTAGGAGTCTTAACAGTTGGAAATCATAGTAAAATTAGAATTTAATAAGTTTTGGAATTAGCATTTTAAAGAGTTTTTTGGGGTCATTAACTTCAGACTATCTTCTCTTTTGTAGGGGTGGTTGCATGCCAAATTTTTTTGGTGTAAAATATCAAAATTATTAGATTTTGTTACTTGTTTATGAATAAAAAATTATTGGAGTGTGAGTTTGATATTTTTCAAGGATCTAAATAGTCAAGCTTGGTAAAGAAAAATCATGTCAGATAATATTAGTTGAGAAAAAAATGAAGAGACACTTGATAGATTGTGGGCTAGATTGAAAAGAAAGGGTGATGGGAAATGTTATTGTCCTTGCAATAATTGGAAGGGCTTAAAGATGAGATGACTTTTAATCACAAGAGATGAGAAACATTGTAGGTAACATGGCCACATTAAATGGGGGCATGATTATCATCCATTGGTAAGTTGTTCATTATATGTGTTTATATTGATTGAATTTGTAAATGTTTATATCATTTTAACATTTTATATATATATATATAATCACTTGATCATGATCATGGTTTATTTGTGTATATCATTATTATAAAGGTGGGGCACCCTAGGGCAGATGATATGGTTTATTACGACCTGGAGAATGTGGTTTTGCAAGCGGACAAACATGGAGCTGTGAATATCAAAGTTAAAGTTAATGATCCTATGGAAGAAGATGATCATGCACAAGAAAACACAGTTGAAGATGATGGTGCAAATACATTGATCCATGACACATTTAGTGGTAGAGCTAATCATGATGATTGAGATGACTTTGATGATATTCATGATTTACGTGTACTTGAGAATGCATACGAGCCCCTTTATGAAGGCTCCCAAACAACTCTTCTCTCTACTGTATTGTTGATGTTGAACTTGAAGGTTATGAATGGTTTATCAAACATAGCAATCTCATAGATGTTAAGGTATGTCATATATGTCATATTTTTTCATCTATTTTAATTGTTGTTAATTCATCACTAGTAAATAAAGGATGAAATATGTACCATTACTATTCTTTATATTAACAAATTATTTTTTGTTATAGATTGATTAGTGAATTTTTGTTACCACCATCAAATATTTTACCTTGCTTATATTGAGATTTATCTGGCATTATGAAAGATATCAAAATGGAGTATCAAGCAATAGATGAATGTCCCAATGATCATATTATATATCATAAACAATAGGAATTTGCAATAGAATACCCAGAATGTCATATCAGTAGATTTGAAACAAATCAACTAACAAAAAAGGTGCCTCACAGGTTCTTCATTATATTCCTATTATTCCACGTATGCAATGATTATTTAGGTGCAAAAGCTTAGCGCAATTTATGGATTACAATTCACAAAATAGAAGTGGAGATGACATTCTTTGAATGCTTGCGGATGGTTCTTCATTTAGGGACATGGAGGAAAAATGGCCACACTTTAAAGAACCTTGTAATTTCAAGCTTTCATTGGGAGTGGATGGTGTCAATCCATTTGGAGAGCTGAGAAATATTTACTCAGTGTGGCTTTTTTTTTGTTATCAACAATAACATTCCTCCATGGATGTCGATAAAGAGGGAGCACATAATGTTGTCAATGATTGTTGTAGGTATTTGTTTACATCAATTTTCTTTAATGTAGTAGCATCTCATTTGTCTTATTTGTTGCATAATGACATTTTTTTTCATTCAATAGTCATGTAGATTAATTTATATATATTGCAGTAAAATGGTTATAATAATTATGTAATGTTTATGTTCATTCAACTAGGTAGTACCAAATTAAAGATATGAATGTATATATCGAGCCTCTTATCGACAAGTTACTAAAGTTAAGGAATGGCATCACTATGTATGATGTCTCTAGACCAATATGACAAAGACAATTTCAATTGCATGCAATGCTTGTATGGACAATTCATGATGCCCCAGGGCTAACACATTTTTGTGGTATGTTATAATGTTTGACTACACTTTAACAATATTTAATTTGATGAAGTAGATATCATGCATGTTTTTAAAATAATCTATTCATTATATATAATTATAAAAATTGACATATTAATCCAATTATATATGATCTTGCAGGTCTTCAAACAAAGGGAAAATTTGCATGTCCAATTTGTGGTCCAAAGATGAAATCTCGTCATTCAACAAGTTTAAGAAAGCAGGTGTTTGATGACTATAGGCACTTCCTCCATAGAAATCATAAGTATCAAACTACTGAAAAGCATCTTTTCAATGGGAAAGAAGAGACTACATCAAAGCCACGAAGAATGACACCTCGCCTATGGAAGTTGGAATATAATAGAATTAATTGTTAAGGTTATATATTAGATCAAATTGTTTATCTATCATATATGATATGTTTTGAATTTATATTTTTATATTGTGTTGTGTTTACTCATGTTGTAATTGACAATTATTGTCTTTGTTAATTTGTTTAACTTATATGCTTCATAAAGGTCGTCAAGGCATTAATGGCCGACTTCCACATGGAATGAAAATTTATCCCAGACAATTTAGTAGGTTTCCCTACTATGAGCAACTACAAATTGTGCATTTGTTTGATACAATTCATAATGGAAAGAATATAATAGAAACATTATGGAAAATATTGGATGGAAGGCATGACAGAAAAAATTGTCAAAATTTGTAGTGACATTTAGGAAGCCAATCATGCAATGAAAAATGTCATTCAATTAAATAGCGATGGAGACCAAATTAATATAAGTGCCCTTCCTTGGTTATTAATAGAGCAACAAAGCAATACTATAAAAGAAGTCATACGAAAATTTGATTTCCACAGTTCTTGTGAACATAAACAATATAATAACAAAGAAAGGTGAATTTGGGTCAGGGATGAAAAATGCATGATTCACATACCTTCATTAAGGTAATTATTCTAGTATATTATATACACTTGTATAATGCATGTAATTTTTAGTGTATTGTGTTTACTACTTTTGGAAAAATAATGAAAAGATCATTTTATAATTGTTGCAGTACGTTCTACCTCTATCTCTCCTAGACAACTTTGACAACAATGTCAAGCAAGTTATATATGATCTTGGAAAATACATGAGGTAAGTAGAGATATTTGTTCAATTTGTTTTATACATCTTATAATTTCCATTTGTTTTACTTGTTATGTAATATACTGTATATTTTTGTTAAATATCGTTAATATAATTGCTCCTTGAATCACTTGTAGATGGTTGTCATCTAAAGAAATCCATAAAGAAGATATAAATTATTGGAAGAGAAAAATTTTTCGTCTAATGTGTGAAATGCAAAAGTGTCTACCTTTGACATTTTTCAATGCACAAGAACACTACTTCATACACCAAGTTGAGGAGATTGAATTGTGTGGACCTGTACACACAAGGTCAATGTGAATTGTTGAGAGGCACTTGAAATTTTTGAAGGCTTTGGTTAGACAAAGAGCACATCTTGAGGGTTCTATGGTGGAGAGATATATGGTATACCAGATCATGGTGTACATTACTAAATATCTTCCTAAGTTTGCAGCAAAGATCCATGTAGATCGCATTTGGGATCCCAACTCTATTAACAAATTCAAAGGGGAGTACCTGATGGGGAAAGGTAGATTGAGGAAAGTGAGGTAATTATAAGATGGTCATAGAGATTAATTGGAATACATTTTACATATGGTTTTTATGTATATTGTACTTATTTAATTCTTAATCTTCAATATACATCAATTACAAATTAAGGTTGTATACTGTGGTATTTAACTAATTATATGTCGTTTGTGAATTTAATTTTTTTTTGATATAGTTGGTCGAGAGTGGGATGCACTACATTTGTACGTCACAAACAATCTTGATTGGATGACGATATGGATTGAATGATGTCAACAATCTGGTCACGCATTAACATGGGAAGGTGTGGCTTAATTGGTTAAAGAAGCTCATCATAATGGAGATTCCAATGTTACACAAAGGGAAAATGATTTAGCATATGGTTTAAGAGATAAATAGGTATGTATAAATATATTAATCACCCATATTATTTAATTATTTTCAATTATATTGATGTATACATATGTTGAGATTGTTTTCTTTGCATACATTTGGCCAAGAATAAATATGTTTATCAACTGACGATATTGCAATAATTTTTACGTGTTTGACATATTGCAGGTGAAACACCACAAGGCTATGTGGTGTAATGGTTGTAAATTTTGAATCAAAATGTTGGATGACATGAAGAAAAATTGTGATTCTAGTATAACTGCAGTCTTTCAGGTGACTAATGTTTCATCTAGAAGTGACATACATCCAGAAGTCTCAGAAAATCGATACTATGAGATTTTGAATGATATACTTGAGTGTGACTCTAAGTCCTTTAGATTAATTTTGTTCATTGTCCTATGGTACAGGCTATGATTGAATAAAAATGATCCTAAGAGAACTGTTATTGAATATGATAATAGATTTACCATGGTTAATACAAGGTTGATCGAGTGAGCTAGAAATGAACCCTATGTTCTTCCAATCCAATGTGAGTAGGTATTTTACTTAGAGGTTCCAAGTAAACCGGGTTGGTCATTTATTGTTAGACATGATCCAAGACGAAGGCCGGTAAAGTATATTGTGGTGGAAGATTAAGATACCGAAGAACTAGAAGATGATGTAGATGATGATCAAGATCAATAGTTAGTTGATGATGTCCCCGACGAAGATGTCGAAGAGGAGGAACTAGATCATGATGATGTAGGAGTTAATGTTCATGAAGATGATATCCATGTGGATGATGACATTATAAAAACTACTATTGATGATGATGATGATGATATGACCAATCCTTACAATGTCGAATCTGGATCAGATAATACAGACAAAGAGTTGGATGCAGAAGAAGATCAATGACATTGAAATGTATGAGTTATGTGATTATATTATCTATTTGATATTAATTTCTTGATAGAATTATATTTGAATTATGTGGTTACATAATTAATTCATGATTTTTTTAAATTTTTATGCCATTACGTAATTAATTTAATGATGTACTTTTTAATGTTTGAAAGGTTAAAAAATTAAAACATTTCAATAGTGATGTTAACAACTTTGAAATTTGTGTGTTTTATGTTTCATGTGATCATAAAAGATTAAAAATTCAGTTGTAGAGGTGGTTGTTCAGTGGTTGATGTGTAAATGCCTTTAAAAGGCATAAAGTGATCATTGTAATGGTTGTTGATGGTTGAGGATTTAAAATACAAGCTCTTGACATTCGAAAATCTATGTTTTTCTTCAAAATTTCTGTATTTTTCCTATTTTGTAGCACTGTACGGTCACATGCAACCATATTTGGATGTGAAATCAATTCCAGGTTGAGAATATATGTGTTAGCTTTGATTTGAATCTGATTTGAGGGCTTAAGGCATTGATTTGAGTTAGAAAGCTTCATTTCTTTACATACCTCCCGGTTACCCTATTTTTGAGGGTTTTGTAGTCCAAACATGATATAACGGGGCTCTTACACTTTTTATGATTACTGTAGCTTGTGTAAGAGGCCCCATGGATACTGTTGTAATTGTAGGATGCATTAATAGGGCGTAGGATGAGAAATAAAGAAGGTATAACTATTGTCCTCAAGAGTTTTGTGAAGAAAAGCATGTGAAATGAGAGGTACTTTTTGGCCCGATGCTTCTTTGCTCCTTCATTTTCTATAAGAAGGATTTCAAGGCCAGAAGTATGGGTTAGCAAGTTAGATATTTTTTGGTCGAGTCTAGGTAGAGTTTTAGATCAAATTGTAAAGTTTGATGGTTTTAAGGAAAATGCAATTTAGGTTTTGAGTCATTCTGTAGTAGGTTTTGGTTTCATGGGGATTTGATGTTTTATGATAGTACTGGCATTTGAATTGAAATGATTAATTCAAATTCATGTCTCTCCATTGTACATGCATATCTGAATTTTGAATAAGATAATCAAGGGTTGTCTCGTTCATCTCACTCTTGTGGTGTGTATGATTTCTATTTTGGATTTAATTCAAGGAATTAATTAAAATGCTTGAATGAGATTGTAGGTGGATATATTGTGTATAAGGATTTGATAAGTAGTATTGGGTTATAATACATGTTGATGAAATTTTAAAGCAATGTTCTCAAGGATCTTATATGTTGTGTTAAATCTGTCATTAACCCTTAGATGTTTATGAATTTGACTCCCTTAATGGATATATGACACTAATGTAAGTTGTACTAATTTGTATGGTTCAGTATTTTGTTTGTCTTTACCTAGTGCTTGCTACAAATTGCAAATCAATGACTATTTTACACTGTGGAATGTGTTGTAGTTATCTCATGCTCCAAATAGTTGATATTACTCATGAACAACCAATTATATTCAGTATTATGCTATTATGTTGAGCTATTAAATGATATTATCTGTTGTTGTTAATGTTGTTTACGATAATGGTGCAAAGGTTGTAAATGCATTAAGGGATCACCCTCTCGAGTCTTGTAGAGCCCAAAGTGTAGGAGGTATTTAAAATCCTCATCAGTTGGTCCAGGTCCTTCAAGCTGCCCTTGATTGGAATTGGAAATTCCATAGGTAAATTAGAAGACCAACTTGGTTACAGTAAAAACAACCAACAGGTAGAGGGAAGAGAGAGAGGGATTCAGTGAGAGAGAGGGAG